>KV908642.1:0-140673 GCA_002005505.1 Botryococcus braunii
TAATTCATATCTTAACATCCATGGAAGCCTCTGTTTTCCACACATCTAATGTGTGTGTTTGTGTCTGTGTGAGTGTGTGTCTGTGTGTCTCACCTACCTCCCTTTCTGTTACGATTTCCCCTTTCCCCCATTTTTGCCTCCATCCTGTCCAGGAGACTGTTGCTGGGAAAGGTAAGGAGAAACCCACCGCAACGAAGCTGCCCGAGTCAAGAAGAAGAAGCTCCATGTGTGCCAGGGACCCCTTACCTTACTGCCTCCCCGCCCCCCCCCCCTTAATCTCTCCTCCTCTCTCCTCTCTCTCTCTCTCTCTCTCTCTCTCTCCTCTCCTCCTCTCTCTCCCTCTCTCTCTCTCTCTCTCTCTCTCTCTCTCTCTCTCTCTCTCTCTCTCTCTCTCTCTCTCCTCTCCTCTCTCTCCCCCTCTCTCCCCCCCCTGTGTGTGTGTGTGTGTGTGTGTTGTGTGTTGTGTGTGTGTGTGTGTGTGTGTGTGTTGTGTGTGTGTGTGGGTTGTGTGTGTTTTTTTTTTTTTTGAGCAATATGTCATCCCATGCGACAGCCAGGCAGAGTGTGGGGAGGTAGGAGCATTGCTGCAACCTTGGAGCAGTCCTTGGTCTGACAGCATGCCGAAGCACAATGTTAGTTTCTGCTGATTTACATAGTTTCCCACTGCTACCCACGTTTTTTATCCCACGTTCTTCCCTCTGCGGGGTGGGGGGGTAAGAGGTGGGGGCGGAGAGAGAGAACACACACAACACACACACACACACACACACACACACACACACACACACACAGGAGAGAGAAGAGAGAGAGAGAGGAGAGAGAGAGAGAGAGAGAGAGAGAGAGAGAGAGAGAGAGAGAAGAGAGAGAGAGAGAGAGAGAGAGAGAAGAGAGAGAGAGAGAGAGAGAGAGAGAGAGAGAGAGAGAGAGAGAGAGATGGGGGTGGTTGACCTGCGGCGAGTTTAGTTGTCATGGTGTACCAGAGGGGGGGGGTCCCTAGCCGTCTGTGTCTAGAATAGTGCCAGAAAGCCAGTAGAGGCTCCCCTCTACTGGCTATCTGGCATTAAGTTAGACACAGACGGCTAGGGACCCCCCCCCCCCATGGGTACACCATGACAACAAAACTCGTCACAGGTAAACCACACCACCTCTCTCTCTCTCTCTCTCTCTCTCTCTCTCTCTCTCTCTCTCTCTCTTCTCCTCTTCTCTCTCTCTCCTCTCTCTCTCTCTCTCTCTCTCTCTCTCTCTCTCTCTCTCTCTCTCTCTCTCTCTCTCTCTCTCTCTCTCTCTCTCTCTCCCCTTGGTCCAACATGGCATCCACGCATGTCGCCCTCATGACTGTCATGTTTTTCTGGTACTCTCTGAATTGCAAAGGGCATGCGTATGCCCTCGTGCTCTCTTACTTTGGTCACTTTCGTCATTATGTTCGGATCTTACTTGGGTCCCACGCTTCCTGCCTCCTTGCTCCATTCATTCCTTCTTTGGTTCCTCCTTTCCTCCCTTCCTTCCGTCTCCCTCCTCCCACCCTTCCTTCCTTCCCTTCACCCCTCCTCCCACCGTTCGTTCCTGCCATCCCTGCCTCTTTCCCTCCGTTCCTGAATTCGTATCCTTCCTTCCTTCCCTTCCCTCCCCTCTTTCATTCCTTCCTTCCTTTGCTTCCTTCCTTCCCGTCCTTACCTTCCTCCCTCCCTCCCTTCATTCTTTCCTTGTTTCCATCATTCCTTCCCTTCGTTCCAACACATTTAAGCTTCAACGCCTTTGGCATGGCCTTAAGGTTGTCATGCTTTCCCTGTTCTATGTCAAGAACATATCAAATAAGCTCGCGAGCTTCCAATTCCTGCTCTGCTTTCGTCACTTGCATGATTCATGTTCCTCTCTTGTCGACCAGGCTTTACTCATGTAGCACTTATGAAATTGCTCTTACTTCATGCAGGCAGGAGTGATTTTATTATTTGTACCTGTCATAAGGATCTTTTACGCATTCACTAAATGGCCTTCACATATTTCAAAGTGAGACCATGTTGACTTGCTTCTTGTTGCACGCCCTCCCCCCCCCCTACCCCCAGAAAACCTGTTTCCCTATCATTGCTCATTATCATTTGGGGGCCAGCAGGTAAGGCTTCGTACCAACAAATGCCAATCTTCAGGGTAAGGGGATAGCAAGAAGGACCGTTCCCATCGACCGTCCCCGATTGCTGTCAGATGCTCCTATGTCTGCATACCTTGTTGCATGGTATCTAATCTGGGTTGAGCTGTTGGGTGTTCATGCGTCCAGGCCCAAGGAATAATGCCGTATGACACTTGCTGATAATAGGTTATTCAGTGTTGCATGTTTCACGCATACAGGGTCAGGCATCCAGTCAGCAATAAAGAAAACACGGTTCCCCAGAAGGCAAGCGTGGTTCCCCAGAGGGCAGGCAGGAACCTATGGAGGGCAAAAGGCACGCGTGGAAACGATGGCACTAGCATTTGTTATTGAACACACAAGTGACCCGGTACGCCATGCGTTCCTACCTCCCTTCCAATTGAAGTCCCGTTGCGCACCTCCATCCTTTGGAAGAGAGAGAGAGAGAGAGAGAGAGAGAGAGAGAGAGAGAGAGAGAGAGAGAGAGAGAGAGAGAGAGAGAGAGAGAGAGAGAGAGAGAGAGAGAGAGAGAGAGAGAGAGAGAGAGAGAGAGAGAGAGAGAGAGAGAGCCGGGGGGGGGGGATGGGGTGTGGTTGACCTCTGGTGAGTTTCATTGTCATGGAGTACCGAAAGGGCGGGGGGGGGGGTCCCTAGGCGTCTGTGTCTAAAATAGTGCCAGAATGCCAGTAGAGGCTCCCTCTCTGCTGGCACTATTCTGACACAGACGGTGGCCTCATGGCCTGACAAAAATCGTCGTCTCTTTTTTTTTTTTTTTTTTTTTTTTTTTTTTTTTTTTTTTTTTTTTTTTTTTTTTTTTTTTTTTTTTTTTTTTTTTTTTTGTGTGTGTTTGTTGTGGTGCGTGTGAGCGTGTGTGTGCGATTGGTCCAACATGGCATCAACGCGTGTCGGCCTCGTGACTGTCATGTTTTTCCTGGTACTCCGTTAATTGCAAAGGGCATGCGCATGCCCTCTTGCTCTCTACTTTGGTCACTTGCATGATTTTAAAAATACGTTGGGATGACATTCTGATCTTACTTTGCTCCCATGCTTTCTGCCTCCTTGCTTAATTCATTCCTCCCTGGTTCCTTCTTTCCTTCCTTCCGGTTTTCTCCCTCCTCCCACTCTTTCTTACTCCCCTCCTCCCTCCTCCATCCCTTAGTTCCTGCCATCCCTACCTCCTTCCCTCCGTGCCTTCCATTTGTACCCTGCCTTCCTTCCTTCCTTCCCTTCCCTTCCTGCAGTCCTACATTCCCTTCCCTAATTCATTCCTTTCTTTGCTTCCACTCTTTCCGGTCTTACCTTCCTCCCTCCCTCCCTCCGTTCATTCTTTCCTTGTATTGCATCGTTTCTTCCCTTCCTTCCAACACCTTTAGGCTTCATCGCCTGGCCTGCTATCGCTACTTGCTTAGATTCATGTTCCTCTCTTGTCTACCACGCTTACTTGCTGAGCACTTATGAAATTGCTGTAACTTCATGCAGGCAGAAGTGATTTTCTTATTTGTACGTCTCATCCTTTACGCATTCAGTAAATGGCCTTCACATATTTTAAACCACGCTGACCTGCTTCTTGTTGCACGCCCCCCCCCCCCCTTCCCAAACAACACATGTATCCATATCAGTGCTCACTGTCAATTGGGGGCCAGCAGGGAAGGCAGCAAGCGGGATGCGTTGATGCCTTTTGCAGCAATGGAGCAATGACTGCATGGCCTAAATTTATCCAGTAAAGACTAGTTACGACTGCAGCAAAGATGTAGCAGTTATGCAATTGCTTGACATATCGATAGGCCAATACATTGTGGACGCGTCTGAGGCTTTGCTATGGCAAGCACTATGTACTTGGCCACCTTGGTTTGCTGCGTCTGCAGACTTGTTTCACAAACTTGGCAAGGGCATATTTGTGCAGTGCTGACAGGTGCAGACATATACAGTTGATGGCAACATAAACACAAGTAGTACATATTGAGTTGTGCAGCAGTTGAAAGACAAATGATGTTTAGCACTGCCAAGTCAGGCATGTGTTTCAGAACATGTAAGTCTATCCTCTGTCGGATATTGCCATATTGCATGTGCTATAGCCTTTTATAGAATGTTATACTACATGTATTTGAAAACATGTCCAAATGGACATTCGGAAGGTCGCAACTTCGAGGACTTCCACGGGCATTGTCTGCGAATAGCGCAAGGTACTGGCGTGCCACGAGATTCAGGACATATAGGACCTTGTGTTTGCAGCATGTAAACCAAATGTAACCTTTATGGGGGTCCCGAGTGCTGCCTGAATGTTGTCGAGTATCGCGAGGTCGACCAGATGCCGGTGCCAAGAACCGCGGATGCATTATGTAAAAAGAAACAATCCCCTTGGCCCCGATAGTATACCAATATACACGCATGATACAACGCGAGAATTCTTAAATACACACCTGCTGTGCATATGCGAGCAATTGTTTCGTACGTGAAAACCGCTGAATAACGTCCAATACAGTCTAAAAGGGCTGAAAAGCATGGTCATGGGCTGTAGAGGCTTGTGGTGTTCCGACAAATTTGGACGTTTTCCGGACATTATTCAACGCGATTCGCACGCGATTCCGATAAACCATTGTTCACGAACCGTCGAATCGCGTGCGAGTGACGTCGAATTCCTTCATGTTTTCGTAAGGAAAGCGTCGAAAATAACAGGCGCTCGAGGCGTCGATCAATTCGCGCGGAATTATTTTGGGACTCGATTCCGGTACAATCGGGCGCGTTTCGACTCGATTCCGCGGGGGGATTTTCCGTAGTGATTATATGTCTGTTCAAAAGGCTTTCGGAGTAAGCGTCTTTAATTATTTTTTTAAAACTCTGTATTGCATCGTCAAGACAGTATATAGATGAGACAGGTATAATTAGTTCAATTGGTTTCAATATGTATCCAAGGTCTTCGCCAGCTTTCAACAGGGTATGCATGTTTTGTATGAGTTCGTTGGTCATCATGTAATAATATCTAATCTTTAAATATGAGTTTAGACGAGCGCATCCGTTCCATCAATAGTATCCAAGACTTCCATCAACGAGAATAAGAGTACAGAAAGCTGCTTGATGAGTTGAGACGATCTACGGGCACTCCCGCACCACTCTTCAAGAAGAAGACAGAAGAACAGGTTGGATGGGAGTGGATTTTCGGGCCGCGAGGGGACACATATAGTATTTTAACGGGGGTGTGCTCAAGGGACTACTCTATAGGACAGGGGATATCGTATAAACATTTTTTATTTAATGATATTATATGAAGCCCTTTATAAATTACATTGGGTCTAAACAAAGGTTTTTGAAAAGAATTAACAACCTGTTTCCTGAAAAGATAGTGGATTACTACGAGCCTTTCCTTGGAGGGGGGAGTGTCTTCCTGCATCTTCGCAACAGGACAGGTGGGAACGCTTACATCAATGACTTGAACGGGGATTTGGTGGGGTGTTGGCAGGTGGTGCGGGATGATATAGAAAAACTTTTAAAGAAGCTGGATGAAATGAACAGACAAAGGGATGGAACTTTCTTTTGTCTTTACAAAACAAGGTTTAACGAACGGACAGAGGGTAAGATTGAGATGGCGGCGATACTTATCTACTTGCTGAAATTGTCTTACAACAACAGATTGAATTACAGCAAGGAGGGTGGCAACACCATTAAGCCCAATTTTTCGCCACTACACACCAAAAGCCCGATATACGACGAGAGCAACCTCCGAACGGTTTCGAAGGGCTTGCAGGGGGTGAGTATATCCGGTATGGATTACAAGGAGATGTTTGAGATTTACCATCCTCAAGAGGGCGATTTTGTCTTCTTTGACCCTCCTTATATAGTAAAGCAAGTTCAATCATATTATCGAAACACTTTTTCTTTAAGCGACTACAAGAGGCTGCTCAAAATCTGCGACGAGTTAGACGGGAGGGGGGTGAAGTGGTGTTTGACTGTTGGTGAAAACAAGGATTTACGCGAGGTGTTTAAAAATTACAATATTACATGCATTCCAAAGAGTTCCAACATTTCATGTGGGCGCGGACGGGAACATGAGATGGTCATTAGAAATTATGAGTGAGGGGGGGTTGGGGGTTGTAAAGGGGGAACAGGTGGTACTTCATTCGCCAAACTATTTCATTGTACTCAAAACAGAGGTGTTATGTAAATCTTCAAAATTATTAAAAAAATTGAATATCTAAAAAGTTTGGAGAATAAAGTACCCCCTGTTCCCCCTTTCACTTTTCTTGACTCCCTTCCGACGGCAGGTTGTGTGAGATTATATGTAAGCCAGTCCACCCACTACCCCTCGGGTACCTCGAGGGGGAACGGGGGGTACTTCATTCGCCAAACTATTTCATTGTACTCAAAACAGAGGTGTTATGTAAATCTTCAAAATTATTAAAAAAATTGAATATGTAAAAAGTTTGGAGAATAAAGTACCCCCTGTTCCCCCTTTCACTTTTCTTCAACAAGTCAAAAAAACCTCACTCATCATTATCACCATCAGCCTCAACAACATCCTCACCAATGATACTCCAACCAATGAGTGCGTTTTGTTTCACACCGCATACTTTTTTCATTTCAACCCTCCATTGTTTCTTCAATAGCCTGGTGAATTTCGCCTGTTGAATACCAGAACCCGCAAATCTCTCAAGAAAGTGGGAAAATGCATATTTCACTGGGGTGCGAGCATTCTCAACCTGTTCCAAGTTTTCATTACCCCACTGTAAAGCAGGGTTAAGGTTTGCGGTATATTCTTGTGTTGTCGCCTTCACCTCATCGGACAAGAGGAGGTGTCCGCGTGCTTTGTAGCTCTTGTAGCTCTCGATGATGAGGTTCGCAAATGCTTGTTTGTATCTGACATCATTCTTTACCTTGTCCTTCAAGGTAAGGTCTGCCAACTTGTGTAAAGGGTTGTTGGGGTCATAACCCTTATCTCCGACCTTCGCAAAGAAGAACGGAAAGTATATCTTGACAGCCCTTTTCATCAAGCCAACATCCACATCCGTCCAGAGGACTTCATAGTTTGTTGAAATGAGGGGAGTATAAAACAATCTAAACTCCATCACGGTGTTGCTGTAAAGCGCTCTCCCCTTCACCATCCCACCCCCCGTATCTCGCTTCATCGTCCTCGTGATGAACTTAGCATCCTCATCTGTCTCATCCGTTATACCGAGGCGTTTCCCCCTCATATACATCAGCATCGGTGTTCCATTTTCACTATGTTTTTGATATGTTGTATAGTAAGACGCATCGATAGAACCCGTGTAATCATCACCAAACACTCCCTTCAACAAGTCCAGCACCAACCCTTTCCCATTTCTCCCCTCCCCGTGCATCACCAAAAATATTTCCTCCCTGTTCCCTCCAAACATACACACTGACAACACCTCCAATAATGAATCATATGTTCCATCATCCTTGAACATCCCCCGTACAACCTTGCTCACCTCGTCGGTAGAAACCTCAGGATTAAAATCGTATCCTGTTGTATAAGAAATATAGTCCTCCTTCTCTATTGATCTAAACACCATCTTATGTCCATCCCAAACTCCATTACGGAATGCCAAGAGGCCGGGGTCAGCATCAAGTTTCTCCTCAAACTTCGGGTCAAGCATATCAGGTTGTTCCTTGCAACAGCTAATAATGTGGTCCTTCCGTACCTTACTCAATAGAAAGTCGGGGGCTGCGCGTAGAACACTCTCATCTTGAACACTTACCTTGGCCTTGGTTGCCGGTGGTGCCTCATCATAAACTTTTAAAGCCCTCACATACTCACTTCGCACATCACAGGAAATAAATCGACCCAGCCGGGATTGTAGAGTATCCTTGACCCACAAGCCAGTTTTCTCATCCCAACACCACCATCCACTATCACTCCGGACAAACTTACCTTTTCCAATCCGAGCGACTATTTCAGCAAACGAAAAATCGGCAACAGGGCTCGTTAGAATGGTCATAGCAAGGTGTACAATTCTGGGCGTAATGTTCCCTGTATGTCCCGGCACGAAGGGTGTTAAGCTCGGTCGGGTCTCTTGCTGTGTGTAGGAGAGCAAGCAGAGCCCGACTGTGTGTTGACACTTGAGGCAACTGATCAGAGATAAGCACCCGGAGTGCTCTTTCAGTCCCAAACAAGTCATTACATTGCTTCTTGCTCTCTCTCAACGTCAAGGAATTCAAACTACCTCTTCTAAGCATCGACAGATAGTTCGCATTTCCATTGTTCGATGAGTCAAGCATTCGCAACATTCTAATACACTTATCTAGACCTCTTCCTAATCAATTGTCCATGCAAGTTACACTGAGATGCAGCACTTCACCTGTATGTCCCGGCACGAAGGGTGTTAAGCTCGGTCGGGTCTCTTGCTATGTGTAGGAGAGCAAGCAGAGCCCGACTGTGTGTTGACACTTGAGGCAACTGATCAGAGATAAGCACCCGGAGTGCTCTTTCAGTCCCAAACAAGTGCCGAGCCCTTCATGCCTGCTGCCTATATCCTTTCTTGCAAGAACGCGTCAAATTGCATTACTCTCTCTTTCTAAAATGGAATCAGTCCAGATCAATTATGGCAGAACTCTAGAGTTCTGCCATCCATTACTCTACCTCTAAGATTGTTCACATTGATTGCTTTAAGGGAAGCCTGGCCACTATTACTCTTCTGAGGGAAAGTCACTAATCTGTTCTTTCACTATTATAACACTTCCCCTTGACTTTTCCTCACAAAAACTTGGCCAGTCCTAGAGCCTCACGATGGCCCTGAAATACCTGCCTTGTCAACGGCTTGGTAAATATATCTGCCACATTCCTAGCAGATGGAACGTACTTCACATCCACCTGTCCCAATGCAATAGCTTCCCGAGCAAAATGGAAGCTGATTGCAATGTGCTTGGTATGCTTTGAGAACACTGGGTTTCTGAGATGATTGATGCATCCCTGATTATCACAGTGGATCTTCACAATCCAAGGAGAAATACCAATTTCTTCAAGGAATCCCTTCATCCAATTTGCCTCCTTGACAGCTGCACTTGCCGCCATGAACTCAGCCTCTACAGTGGATGTGGCCACTGCAGACTGCTTCTTGCTTCTCCAAACTACAGCTCCTCCAAACACACGAATTACGTAACCCGTAGTGGAAAACCTGTGATCCTGATCACCACCATAATCTGCATCCACAAAGCCCTCCAGCTCTGTGTCCTTCCCTCCAAGTACTAACACAAGATCCCTGGTAGCCATCAGATACTTCAACACTCTGATGGCTTCATTCCAGTGAGCAGTGGTGGGAGTAATCCTGTACCTGGAAAGCACTCCCACAGCCTGGGAAATATCAGGCCTTGTGGTGTTTGCAATGTACAACAGTGACCCAACCAGCTCACAATATCTGTGCCCTGGTGGTAAGGGACTCCCAGCTCCAATGCTGGCACTGTTGTCCTTGGACATCGGTCGCTGTGTGGCCACAAAATCCTTAGTCATAGGGGTGTCAGGCCCCACAGACTCCAGATCCAGCCCAAATTTCTCAACTAAGGCATCAATCTTTGGGATGCAACTCAAAGGAATCAACCCTTTCTCTCTATCTCTCATCACTTGGCAGCCTAAGAAATCTTTCACCTCTCCTAAATCATGAATGGTGAACTCCTTCTTCAACAATCCTTTCACTCTCTCAATCTCACTCATGCCCTTTGAAACTATCAATAGATCATCAACATAAATCAGCACAAAGGATTTCCCTCCCTCCACAGAACATTTCACATAGACCCCAGCATCACTCTTGCACACCTCATACCCCATGGTATGTAGCTTCTCATTAAGGGTCTTATGCCATGCCCTTGGAGCTTGCTTCAGGCCATACAGAGCCTTCTTCAAGCGACACACAGTGTTCCCATCCCCATTCTCAAACCCAGGAGGTTGTGTGACATAGACCTCCTCCTCTAATTCACCATTTAAAAACGCAGTCTTGACATCCACCTGGTGAATTTCAAGACCCTCCTGTGCAGCCACTGACAGTAAAGCTCTTCTAGACCCATAACTGCTGGTGGGAGCAAATACCTCCATCACATCCACTCCTGGAATTTGCCTACACCCTTGAGCCACCAGCCTGGCCTTGAACCTAAGCACATTGCCGTGTGCATCCATTTTCATTGAGAAAATCCAGTGAACTGGGATGACTTTGTGCCCACGAGGTCTAGGAACAAACTCCATCACCTCATGAGCATCTAAGGAGTTTTGCTCCTCCTGCATTGCAGCCTTCCAGTATTCCCACTGTGGGGACTGCTGGGCCTCCTTTAGACTTGAAGGCACACTAATCTTCCCAAAACGCACCCCAGTGTGCTTCCCCTGATCTTGCTTACTCTTACCCTCACTCTCATCCACTACTCTTTCGCTGAATGTCGCCGCACTGCACGTGGGGACTGTGGGTAAAGATCCAGATCTCTCCCTCTGCTCTTTCTCTCTCTTAGACTCACAGCTTGCCCTCTCAAGCTTGCTGCCAGCCACTCTCACATCATCCTCCCAAACACAGGTACCTCTCGGAAAGCTCTTGTAATTGGGGGAGTTCTCACACTGTCTTGGCTTCCGATTCACCTCCTCAGACACACTCTCACATGGCTGACGGTTTGCAGTCCCGTCAGGACTCTCACAGACATGTGAACCACTCTGCATTGCATGAGCACTTGGTCTATCTTGCTGCTGTGCCCATGTCTCTCTCTCTCTCTGTCTGCTGCCCACTAGACATGAGCGCTGGGGCGCAGGCCCAGCAGCACACTCCCATGCATGGCCCACACTTGCGTGGCTGGCACCACATTGTCCTTGGGCATCACTGATAGAGTTCTCATCGCTAACATTTCTCTCAGGCACTGAGCAGGTCCCACCCATACATCTCAGCTCACTTGGACCATCTGCAGTCTGATCAGAGACTGCCCCCCTCTCATCTCTTACAAGTGAAGCAGGTCTCTCGGTGTCCTGCCCCAATTCCTGCGCTTCCCCTGGTCCCTGTGACTCTGTGTCACCTTCAGTCCTCCCCTCTCGCTCACAGCTCTCTCCCTTATCCTGTGCCAGCAGGATATCTCGAGCCGCAGTTCGTTGCTCATAGCGTTGAGCCCGCGACAGTCCGTCCGGAGGCGGGATGGTAGTAGCCGGATGCGTGTTACGCAGTGACTGCTGTATTCGCTCTAAAGTCTGATGATGTTGTCCGCTGTCTGCACTTCCTCGCGCCAGTCGTTGAATAGCGTCCAGAGCCCCGGACTGATCCAGGTCCGGCTGCTGCTCTCCCGTGCTTGCTTCGGGAGACACAATGAGAATGCCCTCCTCTTGGGAAGGCTTCCCCTGACTATCAGGCTCAGTTGCAGCCTGGTCAGAGGGTACCGGGAAGGAGCTGTCAGGTCTACTGCTGGAGCATGGGCTGCTGACAGTCTGGTTCTGCATACTGCGCTGTGACAATGGCACCACTGGATTGCTGCTGTGCAATTGCCCTGATAAGTCTTCAGGGTATGAAAACTGCTGAGGCTGGTCAGGGAGAACAGCCATTCCCACCCGAGTAGCTCCTCGAATGTGTTCCACAAATTGAACATCTCTGCTCTCTCTCCAGATCCCCCCCCCCATATAGATACGATATGCCTTTGACACTGGAGAGTAACCAGTGAACATCCCAGCCACAGCCTTCGGTGCAAAGGCCCCCCTCTGCTGGTCAGGAACGTGCACAAATGCAAGGCATCCCCAAGTGCGCAGCAAGGATACATCTGGCTTATATCCCATGAACATTTCGCAGGGAGATAGGGGCCTGCCTGTGCTGGGTCCCATATTTAGGAGGGTGCAGGCTGTCTCCAGGGCTTCCTTCCACATAACAGGGCTTGCTGCAGCAAAATTGAGGAGGGTCCTGGTGCGCTCCTTGAGGGTTCTGTTGGCTCTCTCAGCAACTCCATTCTGCTGAGGGGTATATGGGGCAGATGTCTCCAGCTTAGTGCCCTGGGATGCACAAAATTCCTTGAACTTGGCATTTAAGAACTCTGTCCCTCTGTCACTGCGGATGCACTTCACTGTAGTTTCCTTCTCAGTTTGCCAATACAACATTAGGTCTCTGACAACAGCTCCAATTACATCTTTTGACTTCACTGGCAGCACTGCCTTCCACCCAGATGCCTCATCAGTTACGGTTACCCAAAAGCGTTCCCCAGTAATGGCTGTTGGTGATATGGGACCCACAGTGTCAATGTGGATTCTGTCAAGGGGTTTCTCAGCAGGTCTAGAGCTTTCACCAAATGGGGGACGTGCATGCTTCCCCTCAATGCATGCTTCACAGTACTTAGGACACTTTTCACAGGGGGACATCAAGGTGTCTAGGCCAGTAACCAGTTGCTCACTGCTCAGGCGTTTCATCCAGGGGTCTCCTGGGTGTCCCAATCTACTGTGCCACAGGAAACGTTTGGCACAGTCATGACTTAGTCCTTTGGAGCATTTCTTCTTCAGGGCAGCAGTCACTGAATAATGAACCTTCACTGGCGGTACTGGGAGGCAGTTGTGGATATAATAGAGACCATTCTCTGGTTTCACAGGCATCCGCCAACCACTCGGTCCTGAGACAGCAGTGAATGCTCCCAGTCTATCTGTACTGAACCGGATTCCATCGCGCAGAGCAGCAGATACTGAGAGAATATTGGTGGTGGCTGAGGGAACACACTGGACATGATGCAGCCACACAGGAATATGCTGAGAGGACATGAGACACACTGACCCAGTAGCAACAATACCCCCAGTGGCATCAGATGTAGCAAGCAGCAGTGGAATAGGGTGGTCATGTACTGTAGGGGCATGCAGCAGGGAAAGGTTGTTCACAAGATGTACAGACGCTCCACTATCCACAAGCCACGACTGTTTGGACTGTTGGTGCTTACTGCCATCCAGCACATTATAAGATACCACGTATGGCATACCTTCTGAGGGAGGAGAAGGTGGGCCTGGAGGAGGGTGCAGTAGTGGGAACGCTCCAGTGCCTGGGAATGCATGCTGCACGCTTGGAGGTGGCTGGGGTGCACCAGGAAACTGCCCTTGGGGCCACATGGCAGCAAGTTGCTGTACCGCTGCCACCACATTGCGTTGTGTCTCTGCATCCCTTTGACGTTTGCGGCAGTCTCTCCAAAAATGCCTATATCCTTTCTTGCAAGAACGCGTCAAATTGCATTACTCTCTCTTTCTAAAATGGAATCAGTCCAGATCAATTATGGCAGAACTCTAGAGTTCTGCCATCCATTACTCTACCTCTAAGATTGTTCACATTGATTGCTTTAAGGGAAGCCTGGCCCCTATTACTCTTCTGAGGGAAAGTCACTAATCTGTTCTTTCACTATTATAACACTTCCCCTTGACTTTTCCTCACAAAAACTTGGCCAGTCCTAGAGCCTCACGATGGCCCTGAAATACCTGCCTTGTCAACGGCTTGGTAAATATATCTGCCACATTCCTAGCAGATGGAACGTACTTCACATCCACCTGTCCCAATGCAATAGCTTCCCGAGCAAAATGGAAGCTGATTGCAATGTGCTTGGTATGCTTTGAGAACACTGGGTTTCTGAGATGATTGATGCATCCCTGATTATCACAGTGGATCTTCACAATCCAAGGAGAAATACCAATTTCTTCAAGGAATCCCTTCATCCAATTTGCCTCCTTGACAGCTGCACTTGCCGCCATGAACTCAGCCTCTACAGTGGATATGGCCACTGCAGACTGCTTCTTGCTTCCCCAAACTACAGCTCCTCCAAACACACGAATTACGTAACCCGTAGTGGAAAACCTGTGATCCTGATCACCACCATAATCTGCATCCACAAAGCCCTCCAGCTCTGTGTCCTTCCCTCCAAGTACTAACACAAGATCCCTGGTAGCCATCAGATACTTCAACACTCTGATGGCTTCATTCCAGTGAGCAGTGGTGGGAGTAATCCTGTACCTGGAAAGCACTCCCACAGCCTGGGAAATATCAGGCCTTGTGGTGTTTGCAATGTACAACAGTGACCCAACCAGCTCACAATATCTGTGCCCTGGTGGTAAGGGACTCCCAGCTCCAATGCTGGCACTGTTGTCCTTGGACATCGGTCGCTGTGTGGCCACAAAATCCTTAGTCATAGGGGTGTCAGGCCCCACAGACTCCAGATCCAGCCCAAATTTCTCAACTAAGGCATCAATCTTTGGGATGCAACTCAAAGGAATCAACCCTTTCTCTCTATCTCTCATCACTTGGCAGCCTAAGAAATCTTTCACCTCTCCTAAATCATGAATGGTGAACTCCTTCTTCAACAATCCTTTCACTCTCTCAATCTCACTCATGCCCTTTGAAACTATCAATAGATCATCAACATAAATCAGCACAAAGGATTTCCCTCCCTCCACACAACATTTCACATAGACCCCAGCATCACTCTTGCACACCTCATACCCCATGGTATGTAGCTTCTCATTAAGGGTCTTATGCCATGCCCTTGGAGCTTGCTTCAGGCCATACAGAGCCTTCTTCAAGCGACACACAGTGTTCCCATCCCCATTCTCAAACCCAGGAGGTTGTGTGACATAGACCTCCTCCTCTAATTCACCATTTAAAAACGCAGACTTGACATCCACCTGGTGAATTTCAAGACCCTCCTGTGCAGCCACTGACAGTAAAGCTCTTCTAGACCCATAACTGCTGGTGGGAGCAAATACCTCCATCACATCCACTCCTGGAATTTGCCTACACCCTTGAGCCACCAGCCTGGCCTTGAACCTAAGCACATTGCCGTGTGCATCCATTTTCACTGAGAAAATCCAGTGAACTGGGATGACTTTGTGCCCACGAGGTCTAGGAACAAACTCCATCACCTCATGAGCATCTAAGGAGTTTTGCTCCTCCTGCATTGCAGCCTTCCAGTATTCCCACTGTGGGGACTGCTGGGCCTCCTTTAGACTTGAAGGCACACTAATCTTCCCAAAACGCACCCCAGTGTGCTTCCCCTGATCTTGCTTACTCTTACCCTCACTCTCATCCACTACTCTTTCGCTGAATGTCGCCGCACTGCACGTGGGGACTGTGGGTAAAGATCCAGATCTCTCCCTCTGCTCTTTCTCTCTCTTAGACTCACAGCTTGCCCTCTCAAGCTTGCTGCCAGCCACTCTCACATCATCCTCCCAAACACAGGTACCTCTCGGAAAGCTCTTGTAATTGGGGGAGTTCTCACACTGTCTTGGCTTCCGATTCACCTCCTCAGACACACTCTCACATGGCTGACGGTTTGCAGTCCCGTCAGGACTCTCACAGACATGTGAACCACTCTGCATTGCATGAGCACTTGGTCTATCTTGCTGCTGTGCCCATGTCTCTCTCTCTCTCTGTCTGCTGCCCACTAGACATGAGCGCTGGGGCGCAGGCCCAGCAGCACACTCCCATGCATGGCCCACACTTGCGTGGCTGGCACCACATTGTCCTTGGGCATCACTGATAGAGTTCTCATCGCTAACATTTCTCTCAGGCACTGAGCAGGTCCCACCCATACATCTCAGCTCACTTGGACCATCTGCAGTCTGATCAGAGACTGCCCCCCTCTCATCTCTTACAAGTGAAGCAGGTCTCTCGGTGTCCTGCCCCAATTCCTGCGCTTCCCCTGGTCCCTGTGACTCTGTGTCACCTTCAGTCCTCCCCTCTCGCTCACAGCTCTCTCCCTTATCCTGTGCCAGCAGGATATCTCGAGCCGCAGTTCGTTGCTCATAGCGTTGAGCCCGCGACAGTCCGTCCGGAGGCGGGATGGTAGTAGCCGGATGCGTGTTACGCAGTGACTGCTGTATTCGCTCTAAAGTCTGATGATGTTGTCCGCTGTCTGCACTTCCTCGCGCCAGTCGTTGAATAGCGTCCAGAGCCCCGGACTGATCCAGGTCCGGCTGCTGCTCTCCCGTGCTTGCTTCGGGAGACACAATGAGAATGCCCTCCTCTTGGGAAGGCTTCCCCTGACTATCAGGCTCAGTTGCAGCCTGGTCAGAGGGTACCGGGAAGGAGCTGTCAGGTCTACTGCTGGAGCATGGGCTGCTGACAGTCTGGTTCTGCATACTGCGCTGTGACAATGGCACCACTGGATTGCTGCTGTGCAATTGCCCTGATAAGTCTTCAGGGTATGAAAACTGCTGAGGCTGGTCAGGGAGAACAGCCATTCCCACCCGAGTAGCTCCTCGAATGTAACAGGAATAGTCGCGTGTTATAGGAAAATGACCGGACCACGAGGATTTGGACCTCCATAAAGGTCCCTTCGTGAGTTATGTTCCTCCACGCCAAGAAGTGGCTACTTCACGCGCCAAGGGAGTGACCCCTTACTTGACAAGGCGCATTGGCGATGGAGACAGAGACACACTTAGAACAGGATAGAATAAGGCTTTGGCAGAGGAAGGACCGGGCCGGACTGGACGGGTACTGAGGTGGAGCCCAAACAACTTGTAACCATTGTTTTCGCATCCTTTGGCCGTTTCTACTGTATCACTCGGCCAAAGGATGCGAAAACAATGGTTACAAGTTGTTTGGGCTCCACCTCAGTACCCGTCCAGTCCGGCCCGGTCCTTCCTCTGCCAAAGCCTTATTCTATCCTGTTCTAAGTGTGTCCCTGTCTCCATCGCCAATGCGCCTTGTCAAGTAAGGGGTCACTCCCTTGGCGCGTGAAGTAGCCACTTCTTGGCGTGGAGGAACATAACTCACGAAGGGACCTTTATGGAGGTCCAAATCCTCGTGGTCCGGTCATTTTCCTATAACACGCGACTATTCCTGTTACACCCTCCCCCCCTTAGCTTGGACGTCACAGCCAAGAGGGAGACTCACTCTAAACAACTACACTACGCACCTAACACACTTGGCAGAGGTACGGTCCTGTCACGTCCTGTCCGCGGGTACTAGTCTGGCGTCCCCAGCCCAAGCCAGACCCCTGTCCTGTCCTGTCTTGTCCAGCCCTGTCCGTATAACAATGTAAAATCTGTCCCGTCCATACATAAATTCGCCCGTCCTGTCCAATAGGAATTCTACCCAACGGCAGTGGGGCCACCCATCTGCGTCGGGCGTTACGCTACAGCGCGAGCTAGCACGGATGTCGCGACATTACATGATTGACGTCCGAAACCTGACAAGGGTGAGCAGTCAGCACCGCATGCACCGGAGGTAGACGACACCCTACCTCGACGAGTCCTGTCCAGGGTGAGCGGTCATCACCGCACGCACCTGAGGTAGACATTCTACCCCGCTTACGTCCTATTTATCCGAGTGCGCTCTAGTACTGGGATACCCCCAGGGTACACTCTAAGGGCCAAGCTTAGAGCTTCCAAGGTGGCCCAAGGACGCACCGAGGGGCCGACCCGACCTGCCAGAGCACTAAGCGCGCCTAGCGCGCTTCCGCTGCTTCTCAGCATTTTTACCACGTCCTTTACGTTTCTTGTCCACCTTTTCTTTTTGTTCCGGCCTGTGCTCCGTGGTTAAATCCCAGTACCGCTGTAACGCCTCCCTGGCGTGTTCTAAGTTATCCTCTGGCTCCCAAGTATTATGAATATCCTGATACCCGTTCCACTTTACAAGATATTCTCGCGCAGTTTTTCGACCTCGTAACTTTCGTTCCCTATGAGCTAGCACAGCCTCGACCTCATACTCCTCTTCTCCATCAATAATCTCAGGTAGAGGAGGAGGTTGTACCGTCCCACCTTCCTTATAAGGCTTAAGCATAGAAACATGGAAGACATCATGAACCCTCAGAGTTTTTGGAAGCCTAATTCTGAAAGCTACCGATGATACCTCCTGGACGATGGGAAAAGGCCCAATAAACCGAGGTAAGAGTTTTCTTGTCCGAGTATGCTTGAATTTCAGATTCTTTGTTGAGAGGAGGACAGGTTGGCCTATTTTTAAAATAGGAGCATCTTTTCTCCTCGCGTCCGCATATGCCTTCATGCGGTCCTGCGCAGCTTTGAGACATGTCCGCGCTCTTTCTAGATCCCATCTCATCCTTCGTACAAACTCTGCTGCTGCCGGTACATACTCACGTACAGAAGATGTCACACCTTCATAGACTTCCTGGAAGGGAATCGTGGGATCCTGACCGAAAGTCAACCTAAATGGAGTAGTGTTGATTGATTGCTGAAAAGTGTTGTTGTAAGAAAATTCAGCCTCACACAAATGTTTATCCCAGTCGTTGTGTCTTCCAGTGACGTAATGACGCAAATAATCCTCCAAAATCCTATTAATTCGTTCCGTTTGACCGTCGGTCTGCGGATGAAACGCTGTAGATAGCGCAGAGCGACAACCGGTCAACCGAAAGAGCTCTTGACAGAAGCGACCCACCCACCTAGGATCTCTGTCTGATACAATGTGAGTGGGAAACCCATGCAAGGTGAAAACCCGGGTCCGTAACAGTTGAGCTATCACTTCTGCACTTGCGTCAGTGGTCGTCGGAGCGAAGTGCGCATACTTTGACAACCTATCAACAGCAACCCAGATAGCGTCATATCCTTCCTTAGTTCTTGGCAGTCCAGTGATTAGGTCCATAGACATTGATTGCCACTTTCTGTCAGGTATTTCTAGAGGGTGTAGTAACCCTACAGGTAAGTGTGCTGGGGCTTTGACACGCTGACACGAGTCACATTGGGCCACAAAGTCAGCCACATCTGAGGCCATCCCTGGCCACCACCAGGAACGTTGAACTAATTCGAGGGTCCTGTCCCTGCCTGGATGACCAACTATAGGTGGTCCATGCAAATTTTCCAGGATTTCTCTACGAAGGTTACGTTCGACACCGTCAGAACTCATATGGTGGGAGGGAACGTAAATGCGCGCACCGCGCTTCCACAAGCCACTATGGAAGCTTAACTTGCGGCGATTTTGTTTACGATGGAGCCAATCATCTATCTCATATGCCTCACTTAAAACCCTTCCCCATCCCCTCAACCCGTCCATCGGCGTGGGTAGGGTGGTGGAGTCTGCAGCCTCCCCAACCCCCATCGCTCCTACTCCGACAGGGGGAGAGTGCTCCCCCAGGGGCCCTGCCCTAGCCTGAACCGACGCCTGAACCCCAGCCTGGGCCCGAGCTAGGGCTCGGACGTGGGCCCCGGCTAAGTGAGGACTCCTAGACAATGGGTCAGCAGGGTTAGTGGATCCCGGCGCATATTCCCATTGGATGTCGAATAACTGTAGAAACTCCGCCCAGCGCGCCCGTCTGGGTGAGAGTAGGGTTTGGGTTTGCAAAAAACTATTCGCGCGATGGTCCGTAACAACTGTGAAAGTTTGCCCTAATAAGTAACACCTCCACTCCTTGAGGGCATACAACACACCTGCAAGCTCTTTCTCAGTTGTGGAATAATTGCGTTCGGCATTACTAAGCTTTTTACTGAAGTATGCTACAGGTCTACCTTCTTGCAATAGTACTGCACCCACCCCATAGTCACTGGCATCTGAGATCACTTTGAAAGGCTTGCTACTGTCTGGGAGTGCTAGTACAGGAGCATTGGACAAAGTTTCTTTTAAACTTTGAAACGCGTGCTCTTCAGCTTCTCCCCACGTCCAAGGAACTTTGCCAGTGAGCCGGGTTAAGGGGGCCGCGAGCGTACTGTAACCCGGGACGAACTTGCGGAAGTAGTTGGCTAGTCCCAAGAATTGTCGTACGTGCGTGCTCCCCGTGGGTGTTGGCCAGTCCACAATAGTCCGAACTTTGGCAGGGTCAACTTTGATGCCGTCGCGCCCCACGACATGTCCCAAATACCGCAACTCGTCAGCAAAAAACTCACACTTGGATAATTTTGCATAAAGTTTTTCCTCTCTCAGCCGAGTAAGGATGCGAGTTAAGTGCTCTAAGTGCTGTTCCCTGGACTTGCTGTATACCAACAAATCATCTAGGTAAACCACAACAAAACCTTCTCGAATAAAATCATGAAACACACTGTTCATCAGTCTCTGAAACGTGGAGGGAGCATTCGTGAGACCAAAAGGAAGCACCAAAAATTCAAATGAACCTAAGGGTGTTCTAAAGGCGGTTTTGGGAACATCGGATTCATGTAATCGCACTTGATGGTAACCTGACAAGAGATCAAAAGAGGTAAAGAACTTTGAACCCTGCAGCTTGTCCAGAAGATCGTCTATCCGTGGCAACGGATATTTGTCCTTCCTTGTTAAGTTATTAACTGCCCTGTAATCTATAACCATTCGGAATGTTCCGTCTTTCTTTCTCACAAACAATATGGGGCTACCATACGGTGATGCACTCGGCCTGATGAAACCCTGTGCTAGTAATTCCTCAACCTGCCTCCGACACTCCGCCACTTCTGGTTCAGCCAACCTATAAGTGGGGCGACAGGGCGGCGTATGGCCGGGTGTCATAGGTATAGTGTGCAAGATGCCCCTCTCTGGAGGTAAATCTGGCAATTTCTCTGGAAAAACATCCAAAAACTCTAACAACAATTGCTTCAAGTCTTGTGGCTTGTCAGTCATACCCTCAATAACACGCCGGGAGTTTTCGTTTAAATCTAGGCCGGTGGCTCCGCTGTCTTCGTCCCAAGGATTATCCCCCTCTGTAGTTGCCACTGCAACCCTATGGAGATAGTGTGTTGCACAAACTGAGTCCTGTCCACTCCTTGCCTCTCGCACAACCCCCCAAAACCCTGGACAACCCTTTCGCATAGCCCGCCTAGCTTGACCCTCACTTATAACATTCACTTTTTGCGCCGGTAAGGTACCTCTTTCACTAGGGGGCAGCGGGTTGAGGAGTGTAATGTAGTGTGAGGAATGAGGCGGTTTAAGATGAACTGCGCCATGATTGTAGTCAATTAACGCTTTTCTTTCTTTCAGAAAATCCTCCCCAAGGATTAAGTCCACCCCATCCAACAGAGTTTCGCAGACAATGAAATCCCTCTGTTCCACATATGTTTGAGATAAGTGCACCCTGAGCTTAGCTGTCCCCGCCGAGCGCATGGTCTGTCCATCTGCCAGCTGGACATCCACACACTTCTTTGACAGCCTCACTCCGAGAGTAGCTAGGAAGTCTTGTCTGACGAACGAGTGCGTCGCCCCGGTATCGACTAAAGCGACGCCCTTCACACCAGTACAGTTAACATGAAAAAGCATTGCTAAATGCCTATTTGAAAAAGCTTGAGCAAAAGATACGCTAAATTTGGGTCCGGCATGGTAAACTACATAGGAGTAGGGGACATCAGGTCCCTTGGTACCTTGCAGGATAACTCTCATGCCTTTTAGCCATGGGTACACTGCCTTGGATTTCGCCACTTTACTACCCATTAGAAAACAAGCACTTAAATGTTTATTTGCTTGTTGCTCACGAGCGAAAGTGGATAAGGTGTCCTCCGCTTTACCTATAGGTACTGCAACAAATGTCGGTTTAGACGTTCCATCGGGTAGGGTATTGTCAAAGGGGCCTCTAGAAAAAGAACAATGCAAAAACTCAGAACAACGTTGCTCGATAGAAGAATGAAAAGATTCCCAAGGAACAAAAGTGTGGAGGTTTCCTTCTCTAACTCCACTCATGGCCTACCGCGTCCCCTTGCCCGGCCCCGTCCACGGCCCCGTCCTCTGATTCTCCGTCCCCGTCCGGCCCCACCCTGTGCTGTCCACCCTTGCATAGGGGCTGCTCCCACACCGAGGGACCTAAAGTTGTTGTGGCCCCCTCCTACCCGTCGCCGCAGCAAATCACCAGCCAGACCTGGAATTGGTGGAGCAGGCTGGTTTACCTCCTGTCTGGCCTTCACAATGTGTTGCAAGATGTCCCACTGTTGTTGATTAAGATAGGCGTTAGGGTCCTCTCTAAGTTTTTTGAGTGGGCAAAACCAAGATTCATGGCCAGGGGTATTGCACGCGTAACAGCTTCTGTTGAGGGGAAAGGCAACTCTAGTGTCCCTCCGATACTCGGGAGGTAAACCATCCCTGCGGGGATAAGGAGTCGCGCCTTGGATCGCGGCGACCGTGGCGAGCGGCGCAGGGTAACCATGGGCCATCTGGATTGGCGCTGCCACCATCGGTGCAGCTGCCATCATCCCAAATTCATGACTGTAGTAGGGGATTGTCCAGTCCTGTCCGACGCCAGCAACGTGCGGTGCTGGGCCAACGGTGGCGGTTGCAATGCTTGAGTTAGGGCCCCCGGGGCCGGTTCTCAGTCTCTTTGCCTGTAAGGGCCCGCCCACCGCGGCATCGTACCGTGTGAGTAAACTTATCAAGGCATCCAAATCATCAAAACCTTTGCCTGTTGTAGGGTTAATTGCTGAATATTTCTTTAAATCCTCACGTAGGCCTTTACGAAACCTATGGATTTTCTCCCCCATGGATAGGTCCCCACTGACTTCTACCTCTGCTAGCAAGGTTGTAAAGCGCTCAACATACTTCTCAACTGATTCGTTGCCCTGATATACGGAATCAAGTTTATCCCTTGCCTTTGCAACCTTATCAGTGTTATCATAGACAGAAGACAACAGATCCCCAAAGAGAGCTAAATCCACGACAGCACCTGGATTTTGCCTCACGTAAGCTGCTTTTTTGGGTAACCACACCTTTTTCACGCTCTTTCCTAAGCAGCGCACTGCGTAGTCAACCCTGAGGTTCGCGGGCACACCGGTGAGTTCACAATATGACCTCACATCGTCTAGGAATTGTTCGAGATCGTCCCTGCGTCCCTCGAATTTTTCCGGTAAGTGGGTTCTAACGGTCGGGATTCTTGCCTGTGGGTTCGCGGGGTTTTGAGCCGCAACTTCAGCGTTTTCTGCCTGTTGTCGTAACTCAGCCAGTTCGGCAGCCATTGCCGCTTCACGCCCCTCGGCCTCTGCCAAAGCAGCCTGCAGCTCTTCGACTTGTCGTCTAGCCATATCTGAGCTGTCAGTGCTGGCGAGGCTCGGTGACACAGGAAATCGAGAAAGTCCGGGTGGGGGCCCTAAACTCGGTGACCCGAGTCGTAGGCCCCTAAAAGCGCCACACACACCACAACTAACCCAATCCGAATCTATAGAATTCTCTGAAAAACTTCTTTGGGAAATTTTTTCAACGAGAGGAGCTCAAAATTTGGCCCCTCTCGCCGATACCAGTGATACAGTAGAAACGGCCAAAGGATGCGAAAACAATGGTTACAAGTTGTTTGGGCTCCACCTCAGTACCCGTCCAGTCCGGCCCGGTCCTTCCTCTGCCAAAGCCTTATTCTATCCTGTTCTAAGTGTGTCCCTGTCTCCATCGCCAATGCGCCTTGTCAAGTAAGGGGTCACTCCCTTGGCGCGTGAAGTAGCCACTTCTTGGCGTGGAGGAACATAACTCACGAAGGGACCTTTATGGAGGTCCAAATCCTCGTGGTCCGGTCATTTTCCTATAACACGCGACTATTCCTGTTACACCTGGGGTAGAATGTCTACCTCAGGTGCGTGCGGTGATGACCGCTCACCCTGGACAGGACTCGTCGAGGTAGGGTGTCGTCTACCTCGGGTGCATGCGGTGCTGACTGCTCACCCTTATCAGGTTTCGGACGTCAATCATGTAATGTCGCGACATCCGTGCTAGCTCGCGCTGTAGCGTAACGCCCGACGCAGATGGGTGGCCCCACTGCCGTTGGGTAGAATTCCTATTGGACAGGACGGGCGAATTTATGTATGGACGGGACAGATTTTACATTGTTATACGGACAGGGCTGGACAAGACAGGACAGGACAGGGGTCTGGCTTGGGCTGGGGACGCCAGACTAGTACCCGCGGACAGGACGTGACAGGACCGTACCTCTGCCAAGTGTGTTAGGTGCGTAGTGTAGTTGTTTAGAGTGAGTCTCCCTCTTGGCCGTGACGTCCAAGCTAAGGGGGGAGGGTGTAACAGGAATAGTCGCGTGTTATAGGAAAATGACCGGACCACGAGGATTTGGACCTCCATAAAGGTCCCTTCGTGAGTTATGTTCCTCCACGCCAAGAAGTGGCTACTTCACGCGCCAAGGGAGTGACCCCTTACTTGACAAGGCGCATTGGCGATGGAGACAGGGACACACTTAGAACAGGATAGAATAAGGCTTTGGCAGAGGAAGGACCGGGCCGGACTGGACGGGTACTGAGGTGGAGCCCAAACAACTTGTAACCATTGTTTTCGCATCCTTTGGCCGTTTCTACTGTATCACTGGTATCGGCGAGAGGGGCCAAATTTGAGCTCCTCTCGTTGAAAAATTTCCCAAAGAAGTTTTTCAGAGAATTCTATAGATTCGGATTGGGTTAGTTGTGGTGTGTGTGGCGCTTTTAGGGGCCTACGACTCGGGTCACCGAGTTTAGGGCCCCACCCGGACTTTCTCGATTTCCTGTGTCACCGAGCCTCGCCAGCACTGACAGCTCAGATATGGCTAGACGACAAGTCGAAGAGCTGCAGCTGCTTTGGCAGAGCCGAGGGGCGTGAAGCGGCAATGGCTGCCGAACTGGCTGAGTTACGACAACAGGCAGAAAAAGCTGAAGTTGCGGCTCAAAACCCCGCGAACCCACAGGCAAGAATCCGACCGTTAGAACCCACTTACCGGAAAAATTCGAGGACGCAGGGACGATCTCGAACAATTCCTAGACGATGTGAGGTCATATTGTGAACTCACCGGTGTGCCCGCGAACCTCAGGGTTGACTACGCAGTGCGCTGCTTAGGAAAGAGCGTGAAAAAGGTGTGGTTAACCAAAAAAGCAGCTTACGTGAGGCAAAATCCAGGTGCTGTCGTGGATTTAGCTCTCTTTGGGGATCTGTTGTCTTCTGTCTATGATAACACTGATAAGGTTGCAAAGGCAAGGGATAAACTTGATTCCGTATATCAGGGCAACGAATCAGTTGAGAAGTATGTTGAGCGCTTTACAACCTTGCTAGCAGAGGTAGAAGTCAGTGGGGACCTATCCATGGGGGAGAAAATCCATAGGTTTCGTAAAGGCCTACGTGAGGATTTAAAGAAATATTCAGCAATTAACCCTACAACAGGCAAAGGTTTTGATGATTTGGATGCCTTGATAAGTTTACTCACACGGTACGATGCCGCGGTGGGCGGGCCCTTACAGGCAAAGAGACTGAGAACCGGCCCCGGGGGCCCTAACTCAAGCATTGCAACCGCCACCGTTGGCCCAGCACCGCACGTTGCTGGCGTCGGACAGGACTGGACAATCCCCTACTACAGTCATGAATTTGGGATGATGCAGCTGCACGATGGTGCAGCGCCAATCCAGATGGCCCATGGTTACCCTGCGCCGCTCGCCACGGTCGCCGCGATCCAAGGCGCGACTCCTTATCCCCGCAGGGATGGTTTACCTCCGAGTATCGAGGACACTAGAGTTGCTTTCTGTTGAGTTCTGAACATTATTATTGAATGCCTTGTGCTTTAAGTGATCTTCATGTGTGCACTATTAGGATATGGGTCCATTGAGAACATAAGGTACCTTGAGACACGGCAGATTCTGGACGTTTTCGAACATAAGGTACAATCCTATCTAGATCACACGTTTGTCGGATGAACTCTTAAGGCTGCCCCACCGGAGTGAATACCAACTGGTTGTGAAAGATGCTGGGCATCACCAGATGCTAGTCTTGTCCAACAGTTGTGTGTGGCACTCAGCAGACAGTCGTACGGACTGTAGCTGGAGTAACTTCGTCTATTGACGACCTGTCTGCTTTGTACAGGTACGGTGCGGCAGTGTGTGTTGTATCATTGTTGCTATTGTGAGAGTGAACAAGCTTAGTGTACCCTGTAGTCACTCAAACAGATAAGGGACAGTGACTTCAGGGAGTATAGGCATGTACTTGAACGTAGCCGTCTAGAGCCTTATCTAGTGATTGCTTGATCGGTGCTTGTGTACAAGATAATGATGTAACGGAACTGGTTGTGAAAGATGCTGGGCATCACCAGATGCTAGTCTTGTCCGACAGTTGTGTGTGGCACTCAGCAGACAGTCGTACGGACTGTAGCTGGAGTAACTTCGTCTATTGACGACCTGTCTGCTTTGTACAGGGAAAGCCGATTGCCCATAACCTTTCACAGGTTATGGGCCCACGCCCTTCCAGCTGAGCCAAGTAAAAGCAGGAGTGAAGGTCGTCTACGGATGGGTCAGACGTAAGCGTCAACAAAGGAGCTCGAGCATGGCGCAGCGGCGCAAGGGAACTCGAGTGTACCAGGACCATTATCTTACTCACAGTTTACCTTTCTGGGAAATTCATAATTGAAGTTTTAGCTGTGCTTTATCATTCATAGACGTTGTCTAGAAGCACTGAGTGAGTCGGGCCGGACTCCGGCGCAAACTTCTGAGGGGAACATATCTGCTACTACTGTGCAAGACTGGCTGGTAAATTTCCATGACATGGAGGGAATTGTAGGGTATTGCTGCATTCCAGAAGTTTATGAGTAAGTTTGGCTGGTGAAGTGACAATAGTATGACAAAAAGGGGCAAAGAAAAGGAAAGTAGCAGTGAAACAGCAATGTCTCAACCTGGAGAAGTCAGTGGGGCCACTCCAGGGCAGTCTATGACCGGGACACAATCAGCCACTGCAGAACCAAAGGTGGAGATTGACAAGGCAGCCTACATCCCCAATACCTCTAATCCAAAGATGACTGTCATGCTTGATGATGGA
Organism: Botryococcus braunii; assembly: GCA_002005505.1. Classification (NCBI taxonomy): domain Eukaryota; kingdom Viridiplantae; phylum Chlorophyta; class Trebouxiophyceae; genus Botryococcus; species Botryococcus braunii. The sequence continues at coordinate 26,689 of KV908642.1, forward strand.
GGGCGCAATTTTGAATTTTGGTATGAAAATTTGGAGGCGTGCGCAAACACCAAGGGGGTCAGAGCGGCTTTGGAGAGGCCAATGCCAGGGTCGGTGGAGAACTCAGCCATCAAGCAGTGGCTGATCCAGTCAGTTCCAGTCATCTGGCATTCTCAGATCTCATGCCACAAAGCAGCGTTCGACTTCATCGCGTGGGTGAAGAACAGTCACACTGGAGGGAGCAACCAAGACATCAACCTTGAGTGGTACAAGGAAATGGAGCAGGGCATCAAGACAGGGGAGACACTCAAGGTCTACCTCTACAGAATGATGGATCTGGCTACAAGTCTCAGAAACAACGCGTTCATCCTCTTGGACCACAATGTTGGGGAGCTGATGGTGAAGGGCCTCCCTCCTGTGCTGAGGCTCGAGTCCCTGGAGGTTATGGCAACCGACAAGCCGCCATTGGAGCTGATTCAAAGAATCCTGCGCGCCGCAGCCAGCCGTGGGTACAAGGACCCACCTGCAGAGGGAACACCTCAGGCCATGGCAGCTGCAGCAGTGGCTGGTCCCTCTGGGGGGGTAGCTGGAGCGTCATCAAGCGCTGGAGCTGCACCAGGAGTGGGAGCAGTACCGGGAGTTGGAGCAGCACTACCAGCAAACGAACAGCCTCCCGCTGGCCCCTCTGCAACTACTTTTGGTGGCAGGGGGCGTGGACCTGGCAGGGCAAGAAGGCCCAGAGAGGAGCTTACATGCCACTTCTGCAAGGCAAAGGGCCACTTCATGACTGACTGCGGACCGCTCAGGCAGCTGCAGGCTCTGCATCAAAACATGCAAGCGGCAAGCGTTGGGCCTGCAGCTTACCGGGGCCAGGGAGGCCCACAGTCGTCTCCTCAAGCCTGGTGGGACCATGGATCTGGCCGGGGTGGCCCGCCTTCATCCGCTTCCAGCCCTGGACCTCCTTCAGCATATAACTATCCAACAAGTCAACACACGTTTCCGGGGTGGCATTTACCACCTCCACCCCCTCCTTCTGGTGAGGCGATGTTTATCTCTCTCAATGTGCTTGCCCCAACTTCGCATGGAGCTAGCAGCACATCTTGGTTAATAGATAGTGGTGCCTCTGTGCATATAGTCAATGATCTCTCATTGCTCCATAATCCAGTTATGCATAGACAGCCTCTTCCTCTGCACTTGGCAACCTCAGACGCCAAGGGAGGAATCATTGCATCTGGGTCTGTATGCCTTGTGAATGCAAGGCACGAAGTATTCTGGCTGCACAATGTGCAGTGTGTTCCTTCTGCGCATACCAACCTCATTTCAGTCACTGGTGCAATTCAGGATGGAGCATCTTTCCTGACTGACACTGCAGGTGGTTACACAGCCATGAAGGGACCTGAAGGGTGGTGTGGAGATATCACCCGCGCACGAGGTCTGTTTTTTTTGGAGTTTGTTAGTCCTGTCAGAGGGCAGCAAGTTGGCTGCAGACATATTGATCACATGGCTGCGGCGTCTCATCTTAGGAAAGGACACGTGTGTAGCGAGAGATCTCTGTGGCATGCTAGGTTAGGTCATCCTGGTGCCAGCAGCATGCAGAGGTTCTCCAAGGAAGATCTGGTTACAGGAATCAATATCTCCCTTGCTCCCTGCTCTGAGTGCCCCAAGCACTGTGAATCGTGTATACAAGGGAAACACTCCAGACCTCCTTTCCCTGTATCTTCCAGGCCTGCACATCACCCACTCGATAGAGTCCATGTGGATACTGTGGGTCCCATATCACCTCCTGCCATCACAGGTGAACGATATTGGGTCACTGTAGTGGATGAAAGTTCACACCAAGTTGCCTCCCTGCCTGTGAAGTCAAAGGATGGCATCCCAAAGGCTGTGATAGACCTGCTCCGTTTTTGGCAGACCCAACGAGGCACGGTTGTGAAGTGTGTGAGGACTGACAGGGGTTCAGAGTTCCTGAACCAGCAATTCAAAGAGTTTTGTGCTCAGCAGGGCACTAAGATGGAGTCCTCAGCGCCCTACACGCCTCAGCAGAATGGGGTGGCGGAGAGGATGAATAGGACCCTGAAGGAGCGAACAAGGACTCTGTTGGTCCATGCTGCAGCAGACCCCTCCCTTTGGAAGGAGTCGCTTGAGACAGCTACCCTCCTCTACAATGTGGGTCCTACTTCAGGCAGGTCCCTGACCCCCATGGAATTATTCTTTGGTGTCAAACCTGATGTGTCTGTGCTGCGCACGTTTGGCTGTGTAGCCCATGTGCACATTCCCAGTGGCCAAAGGTCTGTTTTTGGGCCCAAGACCATCCCTGGGATGTTTACTGGTTATTGTCCCCAGTCTAAAGCGTATCGTGTGTACGTGGGGAATGGAGTGTGGAAGGAGAGTAGGGACGTCAGCTTTATCGAGCACTTGAGGGGGGCTGAGAGAGTGGGTCTATCAAAGGTCCAGCCTGGGTCTGTCTATGATTCTAGGATATCACCCCCCCTTGGCAGTGAGAATCTGGCAACGCCTCAAGCAATTCCCTCTGCTGCTCCACCCACGTTCTGGGATGAGGAGGATGACCATGGAGTGGAGACGCTTTCCACTGGGGCTCCTGGGACCTCTGGACTTTGTGCTGGGGATCAGTCTGGAGACGGGACCACAGCAGCACATGACCAAGGAAACCCCACCAGCCTGGATTCTACTGTTGGGACCCCAGAACCATCTCAGCACTCGTGGTCGGTGCTTGAGCATATGCAGAATCTGGCCAGGGGGGGTGTAGAAACTCAATCCCAGGTAGAAAAAATGCAGAAGGTACAAGAGGGGTTGCGAATGCAGGGGAAGTCACAAATTCCCCTTCCTCCAGGGACCACCCTTACAAGGGAGCAGCGTTATGTACAGCGCGTGGCTAGGAGAGAGCATTCTGACATCCCATTGCATGCCCCTGACCCAGGTCAGGCAATTGTGAGTGAGCCAAACATGGTTGGTCTCCCTGATATGCAGGGGCAGGTTGAGACAGTCGAGGCTATGTTCGGTGCAGATGTAAGAGATGAGAGCAGTGGGTTAGACATGCCAGCAGTAGGGGAAGCTGGTGCCCAATCCCAGTCACTGGCTAGTCATGCTTATGGTGTGCAGGCTGACATTGTAGGCGCAGCTCAGGCAAGTCTGGGTAGTGTGCCCAAGTGTGAGTCCAGGAGAGAGAGAGAGCTGCTGCTCCCCTCTGCATTGCGGAAGGTGCGAGAATGTAAGGGTGCTGCACATGAGTCCAGTAGTCAAGGAGAGAGAGAGAGACTTGAGAAGGAATCAGATAATCCCGGCAGTACTGCCCAGTCCCAGCATAAGGTACATAATGTACCTTATTCTGGCAACCAGGGAGAGAGAGAGAGAGAAGGGAACAGCATCAGTAAGGCTGACAGCCCTGCTGCACCACAGCATAAGGTACAGAGTGTACCTTCTGTCACGTTGGGAAAAGTTCACGTGCCCTCAAACTTGAGGGAAGCCCAGCGCTCACCTCAGTGGGAGTTTTGGCAGCAGGCAATGCAAGAGGAGATGGAGTCTTTAGACACCCATGAGGTTATGCAGTATGTGGAAAGACCCCATGGGCAGAAAGTTATCCCTGTTCATTGGATTTTTTCTACAAAAAACGATGCACATGGGAATGTCACTCGGTTTAAAGCAAGATTGGTTGCCCAGGGTTGCAGACAGATTCCTGGTATAGATGTTGGTGAGGTTTTTGCACCTACCAGCAGCTATGGTGCTAGGAGAGCTGTGCTGGCAGTGGCTGCCACACAAAATCTTGAGATCCACCAAGTGGATATCAAGACAGCTTTTCTCAATGGGGAGTTGGAGGAAGAGGTCTATGTAACCCAACCACCAGGATTTGAGAATGGCAACACGAGAGTTGTGTGCAAGCTCAGGAAGGCACTCTACGGTCTTAAGCAAGCCCCACGGGCTTGGCACAAGACCTTGAGCGACAAGTTGAGCGTGATGGGGTATAGTGTGTGCAAGAGCGACGCTGGGGTATACATCAGGAGGGCCCCTGATGGTAATCTGTCGTTTATTCTTGTTTATGTCGATGATCTTCTCATAGTTGCCAGAGTGGTTGCAGAGATTGAGTGGGGGAAAGAGTTATTGAAGAAGGACTTCACCATCCATGATTTGGGAGAGGTGAATGATTTCCTGGGGTGTCAGGTCCTACGCAATAGAGTTCAGGGCACTATTTCCATGAGTTGCACTCCCAAGATTGATGCTCTTGTGGAGAAGTTTGGCGTTGCTGATGATGGACGTGGGGTTGATACCCCCATGTCCAAGGACTTCGTGGCTAGCAGCAGACCCGAGTCCTCAGATGGTATGTCACATGGGGCTGGTACCCCTCTGCCACCTGGTCATCGATACTGCGAGTTAATTGGATCGTTACTGTACATAGCCAATACGACCCGGCCTGACATTTCTCAGGCTGTTGGAGTGTTGTCAAGGTATAGAATGACACCCACTACCTCACACTGGAATGAGGCCATTCGAGTGCTGAAGTACTTGAGAGATACCAGAGAGTTAGCTCTTACTCTGGGTGGAAAGGGCCCTGAGCTAGAAGGCTATGTTGATGCCGACTATGCTGGGGACCTGGACCACAGGTATTCCACCACTGGCTATGTTCTATCAGTCTATGGTAGTGCCGTGGTTTGGGGAAGCAAGAAGCAGAGCTCAGTTGCTACCTCAACTGTGCAAGCTGAGTTTATGGCAGCTGGCCATATTGTGAAGGAAGCCAACTGGCTAAGGGGCTTCTTGGAAGAGATAGGGGCTGCACCTTGGAGGGTCAAAATTTTCTGTGACAACCAAGGATGCATTTCTAATTTACGGAACCCCCTGTATTCCAAATTCACAAAGCACGTTGCAGTAAGCTTCCACTACGCTAGGGAAGCTATGGCACTTGGGCAGGTAGATATCCTCTATGTGGAATCTGCACGCAATGTGGCTGACATTATGACCAAGCCACTTGCCAAGCCCGTGTTTGTTGGTCATCGTGATTCACTAGGTTTGAGAAGATACACTTAAAGCATGCAGGCAAGGGGAAGTGTTGAGTTCTGAACATTATTATTGAATGCCTTGTGCTTTAAGTGATCTTCATGTGTGCACTATTAGGATATGGGTCCATTGAGAACATAAGGTACCTTGAGACACGGCAGATTCTGGACGTTTTCGAACATAAGGTACAATCCTATCTAGATCACACGTTTGTCGGATGAACTCTTAAGGCTGCCCCACCGGAGTGAATACCAACTGGTTGTGAAAGATGCTGGGCATCACCAGATGCTAGTCTTGTCCAACAGTTGTGTGTGGCACTCAGCAGACAGTCGTACGGACTGTAGCTGGAGTAACTTCGTCTATTGACGACCTGTCTGCTTTGTACAGGTACGGTGCGGCAGTGTGTGTTGTATCATTGTTGCTATTGTGAGAGTGAACAAGCTTAGTGTACCCTGTAGTCACTCAAACAGATAAGGGACAGTGACTTCAGGGAGTATAGGCATGTACTTGAACGTAGCCGTCTAGAGCCTTATCTAGTGATTGCTTGATCGGTGCTTGTGTACAAGATAATGATGTAACGGAACTGGTTGTGAAAGATGCTGGGCATCACCAGATGCTAGTCTTGTCCGACAGTTGTGTGTGGCACTCAGCAGACAGTCGTACGGACTGTAGCTGGAGTAACTTCGTCTATTGACGACCTGTCTGCTTTGTACAGGGAAAGCCGATTGCCCATAACCTTTCACACTTTCCCCTCAACAGAAGCTGTTACGCGTGCAATACCCCTGGCCATGAATCTTGGTTTTGCCCACTCAAAAAACTTAGAGAGGACCCTAACGCCTATCTTAATCAACAACAGTGGGACATCTTGCAACACATTGTGAAGGCCAGACAGGAGGTAAACCAGCCTGCTCCACCAATTCCAGGTCTGGCTGGTGATTTGCTGCGGCGACGGGTAGGAGGGGGCCACAACAACTTTAGGTCCCTCGGTGTGGGAGCAGCCCCTATGCAAGGGTGGACAGCACAGGGTGGGGCCGGACGGGGACGGAGAATCAGAGGACGGGGCCGTGGACGGGGCCGGGCAAGGGGACGCGGTAGGCCATGAGTGGAGTTAGAGAAGGAAACCTCCACACTTTTGTTCCTTGGGAATCTTTTCATTCTTCTATCGAGCAACGTTGTTCTGAGTTTTTGCATTGTTCTTTTTCTAGAGGCCCCTTTGACAATACCCTACCCGATGGAACGTCTAAACCGACATTTGTTGCAGTACCTATAGGTAAAGCGGAGGACACCTTATCCACTTTCGCTCGTGAGCAACAAGCAAATAAACATTTAAGTGCTTGTTTTCTAATGGGTAGTAAAGTGGCGAAATCCAAGGCAGTGTACCCATGGCTAAAAGGCATGAGAGTTATCCTGCAAGGTACCAAGGGACCTGATGTCCCCTACTCCTATGTAGTTTACCATGCCGGACCCAAATTTAGCGTATCTTTTGCTCAAGCTTTTTCAAATAGGCATTTAGCAATGCTTTTTCATGTTAACTGTACTGGTGTGAAGGGCGTCGCTTTAGTCGATACCGGGGCGACGCACTCGTTCGTCAGACAAGACTTCCTAGCTACTCTCGGAGTGAGGCTGTCAAAGAAGTGTGTGGATGTCCAGCTGGCAGATGGACAGACCATGCGCTCGGCGGGGACAGCTAAGCTCAGGGTGCACTTATCTCAAACATATGTGGAACAGAGGGATTTCATTGTCTGCGAAACTCTGTTGGATGGGGTGGACTTAATCCTTGGGGAGGATTTTCTGAAAGAAAGAAAAGCGTTAATTGACTACAATCATGGCGCAGTTCATCTTAAACCGCCTCATTCCTCACACTACATTACACTCCTCAACCCGCTGCCCCCTAGTGAAAGAGGTACCTTACCGGCGCAAAAAGTGAATGTTATAAGTGAGGGTCAAGCTAGGCGGGCTATGCGAAAGGGTTGTCCAGGGTTTTGGGGGGTTGTGCGAGAGGCAAGGAGTGGACAGGACTCAGTTTGTGCAACACACTATCTCCATAGGGTTGCAGTGGCAACTACAGAGGGGGATAATCCTTGGGACGAAGACAGCGGAGCCACCGGCCTAGATTTAAACGAAAACTCCCGGCGTGTTATTGAGGGTATGACTGACAAGCCACAAGACTTGAAGCAATTGTTGTTAGAGTTTTTGGATGTTTTTCCAGAGAAATTGCCAGATTTACCTCCAGAGAGGGGCATCTTGCACACTATACCTATGACACCCGGCCATACGCCGCCCTGTCGCCCCACTTATAGGTTGGCTGAACCAGAAGTGGCGGAGTGTCGGAGGCAGGTTGAGGAATTACTAGCACAGGGTTTCATCAGGCCGAGTGCATCACCGTATGGTAGCCCCATATTGTTTGTGAGAAAGAAAGACGGAACATTCCGAATGGTTATAGATTACAGGGCAGTTAATAACTTAACAAGGAAGGACAAATATCCGTTGCCACGGATAGACGATCTTCTGGACAAGCTGCAGGGTTCAAAGTTCTTTACCTCTTTTGATCTCTTGTCAGGTTACCATCAAGTGCGATTACATGAATCCGATGTTCCCAAAACCGCCTTTAGAACACCCTTAGGTTCATTTGAATTTTTGGTGCTTCCTTTTGGTCTCACGAATGCTCCCTCCACGTTTCAGAGACTGATGAACAGTGTGTTTCATGATTTTATTCGAGAAGGTTTTGTTGTGGTTTACCTAGATGATTTGTTGGTATACAGCAAGTCCAGGGAACAGCACTTAGAGCACTTAACTCGCATCCTTACTCGGCTGAGAGAGGAAAAACTTTATGCAAAATTATCCAAGTGTGAGTTTTTTGCTGACGAGTTGCGGTATTTGGGACATGTCGTGGGGCGCGACGGCATCAAAGTTGACCCTGCCAAAGTTCGGACTATTGTGGACTGGCCAACACCCACGGGGAGCACGCACGTACGACAATTCTTGGGACTAGCCAACTACTTCCGCAAGTTCGTCCCGGGTTACAGTACGCTCGCGGCCCCCTTAACCCGGCTCACTGGCAAAGTTCCTTGGACGTGGGGAGAAGCTGAAGAGCACGCGTTTCAAAGTTTAAAAGAAACTTTGTCCAATGCTCCTGTACTAGCACTCCCAGACAGTAGCAAGCCTTTCAAAGTGATCTCAGATGCCAGTGACTATGGGGTGGGTGCAGTACTATTGCAAGAAGGTAGACCTGTAGCATACTTCAGTAAAAAGCTTAGTAATGCCGAACGCAATTATTCCACAACTGAGAAAGAGCTTGCAGGTGTGTTGTATGCCCTCAAGGAGTGGAGGTGTTACTTATTAGGGCAAACTTTCACAGTTGTTACGGACCATCGCGCGAATAGTTTTTTGCAAACCCAAACCCTACTCTCACCCAGACGGGCGCGCTGGGCGGAGTTTCTACAGTTATTCGACATCCAATGGGAATATGCGCCGGGATCCACTAACCCTGCTGACCCATTGTCTAGGAGTCCTCACTTAGCCGGGGCCCACGTCCGAGCCCTAGCTCGGGCCCAGGCTGGGGTTCAGGCGTCGGTTCAGGCTAGGGCAGGGCCCCTGGGGGAGCACTCTCCCCCTGTCGGAGTAGGAGCGATGGGGGTTGGGGAGGCTGCAGACTCCACCACCCTACCCACGCCGATGGACGGGTTGAGGGGATGGGGAAGGGTTTTAAGTGAGGCATATGAGATAGATGATTGGCTCCATCGTAAACAAAATCGCCGCAAGTTAAGCTTCCATAGTGGCTTGTGGAAGCGCGGTGCGCGCATTTACGTTCCCTCCCACCATATGAGTTCTGACGGTGTCGAACGTAACCTTCGTAGAGAAATCCTGGAAAATTTGCATGGACCACCTATAGTTGGTCATCCAGGCAGGGACAGGACCCTCGAATTAGTTCAACGTTCCTGGTGGTGGCCGGGGATGGCCTCAGATGTGGCTGACTTTGTGGCCCAATGTGACTCGTGTCAGCGTGTCAAAGCCCCAGCACACTTACCTGTAGGGTTACTACACCCTCTAGAAATACCTGACAGAAAGTGGCAATCAATGTCTATGGACCTAATCACTGGACTGCCAAGAACTAAGGAAGGATATGACGCTATCTGGGTTGCTGTTGATAGGTTGTCAAAGTATGCGCACTTCGCTCCGACGACCACTGACGCAAGTGCAGAAGTGATAGCTCAACTGTTACGGACCCGGGTTTTCACCTTGCATGGGTTTCCCACTCACATTGTATCAGACAGAGATCCTAGGTGGGTGGGTCGCTTCTGTCAAGAGCTCTTTCGGTTGACCGGTTGTCGCTCTGCGCTATCTACAGCGTTTCATCCGCAGACCGACGGTCAAACGGAACGAATTAATAGGATTTTGGAGGATTATTTGCGTCATTACGTCACTGGAAGACACAACGACTGGGATAAACATTTGTGTGAGGCTGAATTTTCTTACAACAACACTTTTCAGCAATCAATCAACACTACTCCATTTAGGTTGACTTTCGGTCAGGATCCCACGATTCCCTTCCAGGAAGTCTATGAAGGTGTGACATCTTCTGTACGTGAGTATGTACCGGCAGCAGCAGAGTTTGTACGAAGGATGAGATGGGATCTAGAAAGAGCGCGGACATGTCTCAAAGCTGCGCAGGACCGCATGAAGGCATATGCGGACGCGAGGAGAAAAGATGCTCCTATTTTAAAAATAGGCCAACCTGTCCTCCTCTCAACAAAGAATCTGAAATTCAAGCATACTCGGACAAGAAAACTCTTACCTCGGTTTATTGGGCCTTTTCCCATCGTCCAGGAGGTATCATCGGTAGCTTTCAGACGTAGGCTTCCAAAAACTCTGAGGGTTCATGATGTTTTCCATGTTTCTATGCTTAAGCCTTATAAGGAAGGTGGGACGGTACAACCTCCTCCTCTACCTCAGATTATTGATGGAGAAGAGGAGTATGAGGTCGAGGCTGTGCTAGCTCATAGGGAACGAAAGTTACGAGGTCGAAAAACTGCGCGAGAATATCTTGTAAAGTGGAACGGGTATCAGGATATTCATAATACTTGGGAGCCAGAGGATAACTTAGAACACGCCAGGGAGGCGTTACAGCGGTACTGGGATTTAACCACGGAGCACAGGCCGGAACAAAAAGAAAAGGTGGACAAGAAACGTAAAGGACGTGGTAAAAATGCTGAGAAGCAGCGGAAGCGCGCTAGGCGCGCTTAGTGCTCTGGCAGGTCGGGTCGGCCCCTCGGTGCGTCCTTGGGCCACCTTGGAAGCTCTAAGCTTGGCCCTTAGAGTGTACCCTGGGGGTATCCCAGTACTAGAGCGCACTCGGATGAATAGGACGTAAGCGGGGTAGAATGTCTACCTCAGGTGCGTGCGGTGATGACCGCTCACCCTGGACAGGACTCGTCGAGGTAGGGTGTCGTCTACCTCGGGTGCATGCGGTGCTGACTGCTCACCCTTGTCAGGTTTCGGACGTCAATCATGTAATGTCGCGACATCCGTGCTAGCTCGCGCTGTAGCGTAACGCCCGACGCAGATGGGTGGCCCCACTGCCGTTGGGTAGAATTCCTATTGGACAGGACGGGCGAATTTATGTATGGACGGGACAGATTTTACATTGTTATACGGACAGGGCTGGACAAGACAGGACAGGACAGGGGTCTGGCTTGGGCTGGGGACGCCAGACTAGTACCCGCGGACAGGACGTGACAGGACCGTACCTCTGCCAAGTGTGTTAGGTGCGTAGTGTAGTTGTTTAGAGTGAGTCTCCCTCTTGGCCGTGACGTCCAAGCTAAGGGGGGGAGGGTGTAACAGGAATAGTCGCGTGTTATAGGAAAATGACCGGACCACGAGGATTTGGACCTCCATAAAGGTCCCTTCGTGAGTTATGTTCCTCCACGCCAAGAAGTGGCTACTTCACGCGCCAAGGGAGTGACCCCTTACTTGACAAGGCGCATTGGCGATGGAGACAGGGACACACTTAGAACAGGATAGAATAAGGCTTTGGCAGAGGAAGGACCGGGCCGGACTGGACGGGTACTGAGGTGGAGCCCAAACAACTTGTAACCATTGTTTTCGCATCCTTTGGCCGTTTCTACTGTATCACTAGTGACCCCTTACTTGACAAGGCGCATTGGCGATGGAGACAGGGACACACTTAGAACAGGATAGAATAAGGCTTTGGCAGAGGAAGGACCGGGCCGGACTGGACGGGTACTGAGGTGGAGCCCAAACAACTTGTAACCATTGTTTTCGCATCCTTTGGCCGTTTCTACTGTATCACTGGTATCGGCGAGAGGGGCCAAATTTTGAGCTCCTCTCGTTGAAAAAATTTCCCAAAGAAGTTTTTCAGAGAATTCTATAGATTCGGATTGGGTTAGTTGTGGTGTGTGTGGCGCTTTTAGGGGCCTACGACTCGGGTCACCGAGTTTAGGGCCCCCACCCGGACTTTCTCGATTTCCTGTGTCACCGAGCCTCGCCAGCACTGACAGCTCAGATATGGCTAGACGACAAGTCGAAGAGCTGCAGGCTGCTTTGGCAGAGGCCGAGGGGCGTGAAGCGGCAATGGCTGCCGAACTGGCTGAGTTACGACAACAGGCAGAAAACGCTGAAGTTGCGGCTCAAAACCCCGCGAACCCACAGGCAAGAATCCCGACCGTTAGAACCCACTTACCGGAAAAATTCGAGGGACGCAGGGACGATCTCGAACAATTCCTAGACGATGTGAGGTCATATTGTGAACTCACCGGTGTGCCCGCGAACCTCAGGGTTGACTACGCAGTGCGCTGCTTAGGAAAGAGCGTGAAAAAGGTGTGGTTAACCAAAAAAGCAGCTTACGTGAGGCAAAATCCAGGTGCTGTCGTGGATTTAGCTCTCTTTGGGGATCTGTTGTCTTCTGTCTATGATAACACTGATAAGGTTGCAAAGGCAAGGGATAAACTTGATTCCGTATATCAGGGCAACGAATCAGTTGAGAAGTATGTTGAGCGCTTTACAACCTTGCTAGCAGAGGTAGAAGTCAGTGGGGACCTATCCATGGGGGAGAAAATCCATAGGTTTCGTAAAGGCCTACGTGAGGATTTAAAGAAATATTCAGCAATTAACCCTACAACAGGCAAAGGTTTTGATGATTTGGATGCCTTGATAAGTTTACTCACACGGTACGATGCCGCGGTGGGCGGGCCCTTACAGGCAAAGAGACTGAGAACCGGCCCCGGGGGCCCTAACTCAAGCATTGCAACCGCCACCGTTGGCCCAGCACCGCACGTTGCTGGCGTCGGACAGGACTGGACAATCCCCTACTACAGTCATGAATTTGGGATGATGGCAGCTGCACCGATGGTGGCAGCGCCAATCCAGATGGCCCATGGTTACCCTGCGCCGCTCGCCACGGTCGCCGCGATCCAAGGCGCGACTCCTTATCCCCGCAGGGATGGTTTACCTCCCGAGTATCGGAGGGACACTAGAGTTGCCTTTCCCCTCAACAGAAGCTGTTACGCGTGCAATACCCCTGGCCATGAATCTTGGTTTTGCCCACTCAAAAAACTTAGAGAGGACCCTAACGCCTATCTTAATCAACAACAGTGGGACATCTTGCAACACATTGTGAAGGCCAGACAGGAGGTAAACCAGCCTGCTCCACCAATTCCAGGTCTGGCTGGTGATTTGCTGCGGCGACGGGTAGGAGGGGGCCACAACAACTTTAGGTCCCTCGGTGTGGGAGCAGCCCCTATGCAAGGGTGGACAGCACAGGGTGGGGCCGGACGGGGACGGAGAATCAGAGGACGGGGCCGTGGACGGGGCCGGGCAAGGGGACGCGGTAGGCCATGAGTGGAGTTAGAGAAGGAAACCTCCACACTTTTGTTCCTTGGGAATCTTTTCATTCTTCTATCGAGCAACGTTGTTCTGAGTTTTTGCATTGTTCTTTTTCTAGAGGCCCCTTTGACAATACCCTACCCGATGGAACGTCTAAACCGACATTTGTTGCAGTACCTATAGGTAAAGCGGAGGACACCTTATCCACTTTCGCTCGTGAGCAACAAGCAAATAAACATTTAAGTGCTTGTTTTCTAATGGGTAGTAAAGTGGCGAAATCCAAGGCAGTGTACCCATGGCTAAAAGGCATGAGAGTTATCCTGCAAGGTACCAAGGGACCTGATGTCCCCTACTCCTATGTAGTTTACCATGCCGGACCCAAATTTAGCGTATCTTTTGCTCAAGCTTTTTCAAATAGGCATTTAGCAATGCTTTTTCATGTTAACTGTACTGGTGTGAAGGGCGTCGCTTTAGTCGATACCGGGGCGACGCACTCGTTCGTCAGACAAGACTTCCTAGCTACTCTCGGAGTGAGGCTGTCAAAGAAGTGTGTGGATGTCCAGCTGGCAGATGGACAGACCATGCGCTCGGCGGGGACAGCTAAGCTCAGGGTGCACTTATCTCAAACATATGTGGAACAGAGGGATTTCATTGTCTGCGAAACTCTGTTGGATGGGGTGGACTTAATCCTTGGGGAGGATTTTCTGAAAGAAAGAAAAGCGTTAATTGACTACAATCATGGCGCAGTTCATCTTAAACCGCCTCATTCCTCACACTACATTACACTCCTCAACCCGCTGCCCCCTAGTGAAAGAGGTACCTTACCGGCGCAAAAAGTGAATGTTATAAGTGAGGGTCAAGCTAGGCGGGCTATGCGAAAGGGTTGTCCAGGGTTTTGGGGGGTTGTGCGAGAGGCAAGGAGTGGACAGGACTCAGTTTGTGCAACACACTATCTCCATAGGGTTGCAGTGGCAACTACAGAGGGGGATAATCCTTGGGACGAAGACAGCGGAGCCACCGGCCTAGATTTAAACGAAAACTCCCGGCGTGTTATTGAGGGTATGACTGACAAGCCACAAGACTTGAAGCAATTGTTGTTAGAGTTTTTGGATGTTTTTCCAGAGAAATTGCCAGATTTACCTCCAGACAGGGGCATCTTGCACACTATACCTATGACACCCGGCCATACGCCGCCCTGTCGCCCCACTTATAGGTTGGCTGAACCAGAAGTGGCGGAGTGTCGGAGGCAGGTTGAGGAATTACTAGCACAGGGTTTCATCAGGCCGAGTGCATCACCGTATGGTAGCCCCATATTGTTTGTGAGAAAGAAAGACGGAACATTCCGAATGGTTATAGATTACAGGGCAGTTAATAACTTAACAAGGAAGGACAAATATCCGTTGCCACGGATAGACGATCTTCTGGACAAGCTGCAGGGTTCAAAGTTCTTTACCTCTTTTGATCTCTTGTCAGGTTACCATCAAGTGCGATTACATGAATCCGATGTTCCCAAAACCGCCTTTAGAACACCCTTAGGTTCATTTGAATTTTTGGTGCTTCCTTTTGGTCTCACGAATGCTCCCTCCACGTTTCAGAGACTGATGAACAGTGTGTTTCATGATTTTATTCGAGAAGGTTTTGTTGTGGTTTACCTAGATGATTTGTTGGTATACAGCAAGTCCAGGGAACAGCACTTAGAGCACTTAACTCGCATCCTTACTCGGCTGAGAGAGGAAAAACTTTATGCAAAATTATCCAAGTGTGAGTTTTTTGCTGACGAGTTGCGGTATTTGGGACATGTCGTGGGGCGCGACGGCATCAAAGTTGACCCTGCCAAAGTTCGGACTATTGTGGACTGGCCAACACCCACGGGGAGCACGCACGTACGACAATTCTTGGGACTAGCCAACTACTTCCGCAAGTTCGTCCCGGGTTACAGTACGCTCGCGGCCCCCTTAACCCGGCTCACTGGCAAAGTTCCTTGGACGTGGGGAGAAGCTGAAGAGCACGCGTTTCAAAGTTTAAAAGAAACTTTGTCCAATGCTCCTGTACTAGCACTCCCAGACAGTAGCAAGCCTTTCAAAGTGATCTCAGATGCCAGTGACTATGGGGTGGGTGCAGTACTATTGCAAGAAGGTAGACCTGTAGCATACTTCAGTAAAAAGCTTAGTAATGCCGAACGCAATTATTCCACAACTGAGAAAGAGCTTGCAGGTGTGTTGTATGCCCTCAAGGAGTGGAGGTGTTACTTATTAGGGCAAACTTTCACAGTTGTTACGGACCATCGCGCGAATAGTTTTTTGCAAACCCAAACCCTACTCTCACCCAGACGGGCGCGCTGGGCGGAGTTTCTACAGTTATTCGACATCCAATGGGAATATGCGCCGGGATCCACTAACCCTGCTGACCCATTGTCTAGGAGTCCTCACTTAGCCGGGGCCCACGTCCGAGCCCTAGCTCGGGCCCAGGCTGGGGTTCAGGCGTCGGTTCAGGCTAGGGCAGGGCCCCTGGGGGAGCACTCTCCCCCTGTCGGAGTAGGAGCGATGGGGGTTGGGGAGGCTGCAGACTCCACCACCCTACCCACGCCGATGGACGGGTTGAGGGGATGGGGAAGGGTTTTAAGTGAGGCATATGAGATAGATGATTGGCTCCATCGTAAACAAAATCGCCGCAAGTTAAGCTTCCATAGTGGCTTGTGGAAGCGCGGTGCGCGCATTTACGTTCCCTCCCACCATATGAGTTCTGACGGTGTCGAACGTAACCTTCGTAGAGAAATCCTGGAAAATTTGCATGGACCACCTATAGTTGTCATCCAGGCAGGGACAGGACCCTCGAATTAGTTCAACGTTCCTGGTGGTGGCCAGGGATGGCCTCAGATGTGGCTGACTTTGTGGCCCAATGTGACTCGTGTCAGCGTGTCAAAGCCCCAGCACACTTACCTGTAGGGTTACTACACCCTCTAGAAATACCTGACAGAAAGTGGCAATCAATGTCTATGGACCTAATCACTGGACTGCCAAGAACTAAGGAAGGATATGACGCTATCTGGGTTGCTGTTGATAGGTTGTCAAAGTATGCGCACTTCGCTCCGACGACCACTGACGCAAGTGCAGAAGTGATAGCTCAACTGTTACTCAAGCATTTCTGCTTGCGGCGTCACCTGCAGTGATGGCACGACGGCAGCGTCAGTTCGTAGCCTGTGGGAAAAACCGTCCACGCTACAACGTTTCCAGGAACAGCACACAGCACTCTCCAACAGTAGAGGTTGGTCAAGGATACCAACATGCTTCGGACAAGTCTTACAAATGATGTTAACTGCTCTCACTCTTGCTAAAGACCACGTAACACTACGCCTTGCCTGATAGCAGAGTTCAGCACCAAAGAGGCCTTGCGATGTCTACTTTACGTCACTAGAATACAATAATAGTTCATCAGTAACTCAGCAAGGTCTCTTTGTGATGTTTGTACAGTGAAACTATCTTACCGCCACAACGGTGGACGTCAACATAAGTCTCAATGAGGTCAAACATTCAGTGCGCTCTCGTCATGCACTCTCATCAATGCACACAGCAGTAATATCTAACTGGTCTGAATGTTTGAGCACAATCGTATCTGGAACGACTTTGAGAATCCTAAACACACCTGCAGTGATGGCACGACGGCAGCGTCAGTTCGTAGCCTGTGGGAAAAACCGTCCACGCTACAACGTTTCCAGGAACAGCACACAGCACTCTCCAACAGTAGAGGTTGGTCAAGGATACCAACATGCTTCGGACAAGTACCGAGCCGTTCCTGGGCTGCCCAGGGATGGCTCGGACTGCAGGGATCCTAAAGTACTACCATACGTAATGTCTATTGAGAACGCATATCGTACAAGTCACGTGTTATGTCATTGAGGTACGAGTATGATCTATACCGTTCATAAAGGGCTATAAAGGCTATAGTTTACACTGCTGTTGATGGCATGTGACAGGGGATGTCACTAAGTACAGTATTGACCAATTCATTCAACACTTCCCCTTGACAGCACCCTGTCACCTATGTCATCTTCACAAGTCCAAACCCTCGCCTGTGCATCTGGAAGGCAGGGCGAGCGAGAGGCTTTGTCAGCATGTCTGCCTTGTTCCTTGCAGACTCCACATAGCAGAGTGTAACCTGCCCCTTTGCAATAGCTTCACGTGCAAAGTGGAAGCACACTGCAATGTGCTTAGTATACTTGCTATACAGTGGGTTTTTCAGGTTAGCAATGCACCCCTGATTGTCACAGTATAGCTTCACTGACCAAGGAGGAGTTCCGATTTCCTCCATGAACCCACGCAGCCAGTTAAGCTCCTTAATAGCCAGACTGGTTGCCATGAATTCTGCTTCCACAGTGGAGGTAGCAACTGAGTGTTGCTTCTTACTACCCCAGACCACAGCACTGCCAAACACTGATAGCACATATCCCGAGGTAGAATGCCTGCTGTCAATATCGCCAGCATAATCTGCATCAACATGACCTTCTAACACAGGCCCTTTCCCTCCCAGCACTAAGACACACTCTCGAGTAGACTGAAGATACCTCAATACCCTCAAGCCCTCATTCATGTGGGCAGTGGTGGGAGCGTTCCGGTAACGGGACAGAACACCCACAGCCTGAGCTATATCAGGTCGAGTTGTATTAGCAATATACAACAGAGACCCAACAAGCTCACAATATCTATGCCCGGGAGGCAGTGGAGTCCCAGACCCAAAGCTGGTCTCACCCACTGTAACCTGCGGCATCCCAGACATCACAAAGTCTTTACTCATGGGAGTATCGACTGTACGTGACTCAGCACTCACCCCAAACTTCTCACACAGTGCATCAATCTTAGGCACGCAGCTCAGTGATAAGCACCGATTCTCTCTATCTCTCAGGATCTGGCAGCCCAAGAAGTCCTTGACTTCACCAAGGTCATGAATCTTGAAGCTTGCCAACAGCTCCTTTTTCACCCATTCTATCTCTTCCGCACCCATTGCCACAATCAAAAGATCATCAACATACACAAGCATGTATGACAGCTCCCCATCCTCGTGTCTCTTTATGTAAACTCCCGCATCGCTCTTACACACTTCATATCCCATACTCAGCAGCTTCTCATTCAGGGTCTTGTGCCAAGCCCTGGGAGCCTGCTTCAGGCCATAAAGGGCCTTACGCAGTCTGCACACAATGTTGGGGTTGCCATTATCAAACCCAGGAGGCTGTGTCACATACACCTCCTCCTCTAATTCACCATTCAAAAAGGCGGTCTTTATATCCACCTGGTGAATTTCCATGTTCTTTGCTGCAGCAGTTGCTAGCAAAGTCCTCCTGGACCCATAGCTACTGGTGGGTGCAAAGACCTCATCTACATCAACTCCAGGAATCTGTCTACAGCCCTGGGCTACAAGCCGAGCCTTAAATCTCAACACGTTCCCATGTGCATCAGTCTTCACAGAGAAGATCCAATGCACAGGGATCACCTTGTGTCCCCTGGGTCTCTCAACGTACTCCATCACCTCGTGCGCATCAAGAGAATCTTGCTCCTCTTGCATTGCCTGGCGCCAGAATTCCCACTGAGGGGATCTTTGCGCCTCCCTGAGGTTTCCAGGGATTGGCACCTTGGACCACCTCACCCCAGGTATCTTACCCTTTGCAGGATTCAGATTGTGATCATGCACAACATGGCTATCCTCTCTAGGCTCACACGCACGTGCTTCCACTACTCTTTCGCTCGAGGTTACTGCGTTACACACCTCTCTGACTCTCTCCCACTCTGGAGGTGTCTGCAGCTTTCTCTCCTTGGAGGATTCACATGCTGCTCCACTCAATCTGGGTCTTACATCACTCATCATGTCCCAAATGCACTCATCACTTAAAGGCGCAGCATAATCTGGCACTGTGCGACACCCTGCAGTGGTGTCTCTCTCATCCACGCTTGTACTCTCACAACACACCTGTGACTCCCCAGTGTGTCCCTCACAAGCACGCAGAGCCTGGCCATCTGAAGACTCCCTTTGTCCATCAAGTGTCTGATTGGAAATCTCCAAACTGACCTCTCTTGCCTCACTCTCAGCGCTTACATGATCAGACATGCCCTCCAGCCTGGCCAAGTCCTGTCCATTAGGCTGAGCTTCCGTTGCTTCCCCTGGGCAAATGGCCTCTGACATTCTCCTATTCTCTCCATCACTCACATCTCCATCATGTTCCACAGTGACCTCAGCTGCAGTCTCACGTGCTGCTACTCTCTGATCATACCGTTGCTGCCGGGTCAGCCCGTCTTGCCCTCGGACACCCATGGCCCCAACTTCCATTCGAACACATTCTTGCACATTATTCAAACGTTGCATGTGTGACTTGGTCTCCTCGCCTCCTCGCGCCAGGTTCTCCATGTGTCCGAGTACGGACCAGCTGTGGCCGGACTGCGTATGGCTCAGCTCCGAGGAAGTGGGCTCCCCGTCCACGTTGACACTTGAAGTCTCAGAATTCTCACAGGGGTTGATTGCACATGGGGTAGTTGCACAGGGGGTGGTTGCACAGGGGGAGTCAGGTCCGGACTGCTGCACGTTGACCTCTCGGTTGCAGAGAGGCTCAGGATCATCTGAGTCCCAAAAAGACAACTGACCCAAGGACTGCTGGCCCTCCTGTTGTACAAAAGGCAAGGCAAAGGGCTGCTGGACTGCATTTGGACTCACAGGAGACATGGTGCTAAGCCCCACTCTGTCTGCGCCCCTTAAGTGCTCCAGAAAAGTAACATCTCTGCTTTCTTTCCAAATCCCGTTTCCCATATAAATTCTATATGCCTTTGACACACTGGAATACCCTGTGAAGAGACCAGGGGAGGTCTTAGACTCAAACACTCCCCTTTGGTGATCAGGTATGTGCACATGTGCTAGACAGCCAAAAGTCCTGAGCAGGGATACATCGGGCTTTACCCCATGGAAGGCTTCATAAGGCGTCTTGTCACGTCCAGTCACAGGTCCCATATTGTACAGGATGCAGGCTGTCTCCACTGCTTCCTTCCAGAGTGACTGTTTGGCAGCTGCATGCAACATGAGTGTTCTGGCCTTCTCCTTGATTGTTCGGTTCATCCGTTCAGCAACGCCATTTTGCTGAGGCGTGTATGCTGCAGAGGTCTCAAATTTAATTCCCTCCTGCGTACAGAAACCCTTCAATGTACTGTTGAGGAATTCTGTCCCCCTGTCAGTACGAATGCACTTAACAGAGCGGTTCAACTGCCTCTGCCAAAAAATCAGGAGGTCTCTGACTGCACTGCTGATTGCATCCTTGGTTTTTACTGCCAGGGCTATGACGTAGTGCGTAGCCTCATCCACAATCGTGACAAAGAAGCGCTCCCCAGTAATAGCTGTAGGGGAGATGGGGCCAACTGTGTCCAAATGAATTCTCTCAAGGGGCTCAGTGGCTGCTCTGGAACTGGTTCCAAAAGGGGGACGACTGTGCTTTCCTTGAATGCACGCTTCACATGAAGAGTGACAGTTTGCGCAAGGGGAGAGAGATACAGGGATGCCCAGGACCAAATCTTCAGACTGCAGTCGCCTCATATTAACCTCCCCTGGGTGCCCCAGTCTACTGTGCCACAGTGCTCTCAATCTGCAATCATGAGCGACTGGTGCTCTGGCTGTGTTAACGAACACAGAGACAGGGTTTCTGACTGGACTGACCTTCTGCAAGAAATACAGGCCATTTCTCTGTGCAACTGAACAAGACCAGTTTTGAGCGCCACGCATACCAGTGTAACTTCCCACACTGTCTGTCACAAAACTAGCCCCATCACGTATAGCAGCTGTCACTGAAATCAGATTAGCTGTAGCTGAAGGAACACAATGCACATTGTGAAGCCACAGGGGTTGCTGTTCTGCACTGCTCAAGCATAGGGAACCAGTTGCAATTATCTGTCCCGTGGCATCTGACGTAGCCATATGCAAAGGAATGGGATTTCTGTGCAGGGTGGGGGAATGTAGCAGGGACAGATCATTGACTAGGTGGATGGTGGCTCCACTGTCCACCAGAAAACTTCTCGCTTCTGGCATGACGCGTGTTGGTGTTAAGACATTCAGAGAAATCATGGCAGACATACCAGAGGGTGGTGGATATCCCCCGGGGAAAAAGTTGTTGCCGTTCCCGCTGCCCTCCGGAGGTCGAGCCACTGCAGCCGACGCTTGATTTTGGAATTGCGGAAGCAGATTGGCCATTGCAGCCATGACTTGCTGCAGGTTCTGTTGCATCTTCTCGTCCGCCTCCTTCTTGAGGCAGTTCCTCTCAAAATGGCCTAGCTTGTTGCAGTAGCGGCAGCGCCTGTTGTCACGCCGGTCCCGTCCCTCCACCTTGGTCGATGAAGCTTGGCCCCCCTGGCCTCCAGCTTGGGTCTCCTGTGGGCTTGCAGTCCCTGGTGTGGTGGAGTAGGCTGGTGTGATGGCTGCCCTGGCCACAGGGGTGACTCTGGGGACCTGGTCGTTGAAGCCCAGTCCCTTGGCTGTGGTGGAGATGATCTCCCACAGTCCCTCCAGATCCTTCCCAGCAGATGAGGAGAACATCCCAGTCTCCTTCGCTTCCTCTGGCAGGCCCTTGATGATTGCCAGCTTGGCTTCTCTCTCCATGATGGAGTGCCCATTTCGCTTGAGTGCATGGAAGAGTGCCACCTTCCTGTTGTAGTAGTCCTCCAACGTTTCTGTCTCTCCCATGCTGGTGTGTAGGAGCTCCAGCCAGCGTGCTGTTACCTCCTGGTCTGCCCCTCCAGTAAAACGCTCTCGAACCCACTGGTAGGCATTGGCTGCCACTTGCATTGCAGCCAGCTTGGCACCCCACGCCTTGGGGACGCTCTCAATCAGCATTAGGAGCGCTGCTGCATTCTCCTCTGTGTCTGGCATTGGAGCTTCAATGGCTGCCTTGCACCTTTTGAGGCCACAGGCTGCCACATATGCCAGATCCCAGAGTGGAAATTCCACTCCCTCTCTGTCCAGAGTCACTGGACATTTGACATTCGTGGTGACGACGCCACCGGTTTTCGTCATTGCGATGCACATCTCTCCACTCTGCGCAGTGGAGTTTGCTGGCTGGCTGGGTGATGCACTGATGGAGGAGCCAGACCCAGCTGATCCAGACTCCGTTGCAGTGTGCTTACTTCTCGTTTTCATGATCACTTGTCTGCTTCTAGTTTTCATGATCAAGCCAGTTCTTCACTCCAAGCCTTAAATGACTTCCCCTGGAAGCACTTCTTCCTAGCTCTGACACTGAGTTGATCAGTCCCAGAAGTACTTCTGCTTTCCCAGCCCAGTTGCTACTGTACAACAATTCCTTCCAGCACTACAGAAGGAATAATTTTACGTGACTAGCTCGATATGTTTGAACGGCCAGACCTCACTCGTCAGTGAAGCTCGCAGTCTCGAAGCGGGGTCCGAAACCCCTTTTCTCCCTGGAAATCTGTCGTGCGTCACTGCAAGCTCAGCTTGGAAAGCGTGGGCCCATAACCTCAAGCATTTCTGCTTGCGGCGTCACCTGCAGTGATGGCACGACGGCAGCGTCAGTTCGTAGCCTGTGGGAAAAACCGTCCACGCTACAACGTTTCCAGGAACAGCACACAGCACTCTCCAACAGTAGAGGTTGGTCAAGGATACCAACATGCTTCGGACAAGTCTTACAAATGATGTTAACTGCTCTCACTCTTGCTAAAGACCACGTAACACTACGCCTTGCCTGATAGCAGAGTTCAGCACCAAAGAGGCCTTGCGATGTCTACTTTACGTCACTAGAATACAATAATAGTTCATCAGTAACTCAGCAAGGTCTCTTTGTGATGTTTGTACAGTGAAACTATCTTACCGCCACAACGGTGGACGTCAACATAAGTCTCAATGAGGTCAAACATTCAGTGCGCTCTCGTCATGCACTCTCATCAATGCACACAGCAGTAATATCTAACTGGTCTGAATGTTTGAGCACAATCGTATCTGGAACGACTTTGAGAATCCTAAACACACCTGCAGTGATGGCACGACGGCAGCGTCAGTTCGTAGCCTGTGGGAAAAACCGTCCACGCTACAACGTTTCCAGGAACAGCACACAGCACTCTCCAACAGTAGAGGTTGGTCAAGGATACCAACATGCTTCGGACAAGTACCGAGCCGTTCCTGGGCTGCCCAGGGATGGCTCGGACTGCAGGGATCCTAAAGTACTACCATACGTAATGTCTATTGAGAACGCATATCGTACAAGTCACGTGTTATGTCATTGAGGTACGAGTATGATCTATACCGTTCATAAAGGGCTATAAAGGCTATAGTTTACACTGCTGTTGATGGCATGTGACAGGGGAT
Organism: Botryococcus braunii; assembly: GCA_002005505.1. Taxonomy (NCBI): domain Eukaryota; kingdom Viridiplantae; phylum Chlorophyta; class Trebouxiophyceae; genus Botryococcus; species Botryococcus braunii. Next base: position 49,852 of record KV908642.1, read on the forward strand.
GTCACTAAGTACAGTATTGACCAATTCATTCAACAGTTACGGACCCGGGTTTTCACCTTGCATGGGTTTCCCACTCACATTGTATCAGACAGAGATCCTAGGTGGGTGGGTCGCTTCTGTCAAGAGCTCTTTCGGTTGACCGGTTGTCGCTCTGCGCTATCTACAGCGTTTCATCCGCAGACCGACGGTCAAACGGAACGAATTAATAGGATTTTGGAGGATTATTTGCGTCATTACGTCACTGGAAGACACAACGACTGGGATAAACATTTGTGTGAGGCTGAATTTTCTTACAACAACACTTTTCAGCAATCAATCAACACTACTCCATTTAGGTTGACTTTCGGTCAGGATCCCACGATTCCCTTCCAGGAAGTCTATGAAGGTGTGACATCTTCTGTACGTGAGTATGTACCGGCAGCAGCAGAGTTTGTACGAAGGATGAGATGGGATCTAGAAAGAGCGCGGACATGTCTCAAAGCTGCGCAGGACCGCATGAAGGCATATGCAGACGCGAGGAGAAAAGATGCTCCTATTTTAAAAATAGGCCAACCTGTCCTCCTCTCAACAAAGAATCTGAAATTCAAGCATACTCGGACAAGAAAACTCTTACCTCGGTTTATTGGGCCTTTTCCCATCGTCCAGGAGGTATCATCGGTAGCTTTCAGAATTAGGCTTCCAAAAACTCTGAGGGTTCATGATGTCTTCCATGTTTCTATGCTTAAGCCTTATAAGGAAGGTGGGACGGTACAACCTCCTCCTCTACCTGAGATTATTGATGGAGAAGAGGAGTATGAGGTCGAGGCTGTGCTAGCTCATAGGGAACGAAAGTTACGAGGACGAAAAACTGCGCGAGAATATCTTGTAAAGTGGACCGGGTATCAGGATATTCATAATACTTGGGAGCCAGAGGATAACTTAGAACACGCCAGGGAGGCGTTACAGCGGTACTGGGATTTAACCACGGAGCACAGGCCGGAACAAAAAGAAAAGGTGGACAAGAAACGTAAAGGACGTGGTAAAAATGCTGAGAAGCAGCGGAAGCGCGCTAGGCGCGCTTAGTGCTCTGGCAGGTCGGGTCGGCCCCTCGGTGCGTCCTTGGGCCACCTTGGAAGCTCTAAGCTTGGCCCTTAGAGTGTACCCTGGGGGTATCCCAGTACTAGAGCGCACTCGGATGAATAGGACGTAAGCGGGGTAGAATGTCTACCTCAGGTGCGTGCGGTGATGACCGCTCACCCTGGACAGGACTCGTCGAGGTAGGGTGTCGTCTACCTCGGGTGCATGCGGTGCTGACTGCTCACCCTTGTCAGGTTTCGGACGTCAATCATGTAATGTCGCGACATCCGTGCTAGCTCGCGCTGTAGCGTAACGCCCGACGCAGATGGGTGGCCCCACTGCCGTTGGGTAGAATTCCTATTGGACAGGACGGGCGAATTTATGTATGGACGGGACAGATTTTACATTGTTATACGGACAGGGCTGGACAAGACAGGACAGGACAGGGGTCTGGCTTGGGCTGGGGACGCCAGACTAGTACCCGCGGACAGGACGTGACAGGACCGTACCTCTGCCAAGTGTGTTAGGTGCGTAGTGTAGTTGTTTAGAGTGAGTCTCCCTCTTGGCCGTGACGTCCAAGCTAAGGGGGGAGGGTGTAACAGGAATAGTCGCGTGTTATAGGAAAATGACCGGACCACGAGGATTTGGACCTCCATAAAGGTCCCTTCGTGAGTTATGTTCCTCCACGCCAAGAAGTGGCTACTTCACGCGCCAAGGGAGTGACCCCTTACTTGACAAGGCGCATTGGCGATGGAGACAGGGACACACTTAGAACAGGATAGAATAAGGCTTTGGCAGAGGAAGGACCGGGCCGGACTGGACGGGTACTGAGGTGGAGCCCAAACAACTTGTAACCATTGTTTTCGCATCCTTTGGCCGTTTCTACTGTATCATCGAATGTGTTCCACAAATTGAACATCTCTGCTCTCTCTCCAGATCCCCCCCCCCATATAGATACGATATGCCTTTGACACTGGAGAGTAACCAGTGAACATCCCAGCCACAGCCTTCGGTGCAAAGGCCCCCCTCTGCTGGTCAGGAACGTGCACAAATGCAAGGCATCCCCAAGTGCGCAGCAAGGATACATCTGGCTTATATCCCATGAACATTTCGCAGGGAGATAGGGGCCTGCCTGTGCTGGGTCCCATATTTAGGAGGGTGCAGGCTGTCTCCAGGGCTTCCTTCCACATAACAGGGCTTGCTGCAGCAAAATTGAGGAGGGTCCTGGTGCGCTCCTTGAGGGTTCTGTTGGCTCTCTCAGCAACTCCATTCTGCTGAGGGGTATATGGGGCAGATGTCTCCAGCTTAGTGCCATGGGATGCACAAAATTCCTTGAACTTGGCATTTAAGAACTCTGTCCCTCTGTCACTGCGGATGCACTTCACTGTAGTTTCCTTCTCAGTTTGCCAATACAACATTAGGTCTCTGACAACAGCTCCAATTACATCTTTTGACTTCACTGGCAGCACTGCCTTCCACCCAGATGCCTCATCAGTTACGGTTACCCAAAAGCGTTCCCCAGTAATGGCTGCTGGTGATATGGGACCCACAGTGTCAATGTGGATTCTGTCAAGGGGTTTCTCAGCAGGTCTAGAGCTTTCACCAAATGGGGGACGTGCATGCTTCCCCTCAATGCATGCTTCACAGTACTTAGGACACTTTTCACAGGGGGACATCAAGGTGTCTAGGCCAGTAACCAGTTGCTCACTGCTCAGGCGTTTCATCCAGGGGTCTCCTGGGTGTCCCAATCTGCTGTGCCACAGGAAACGTTTGGCACAGTCATGACTTAGACCTTTGGAGCATTTCTTCTTCAGGGCAGCAGTCACTGAATAATGAACCTTCACTGGCGGTACTGGGAGGCAGTTGTGGATATAATAGAGACCATTCTCTGGTTTCACAGGCATCCGCCAACCACTCGGTCCTGAGACAGCAGTGAATGCTCCCAGTCTATCTGTACTGAACCGGATTCCATCGCGCAGAGCAGCAGATACTGAGAGAATATTGGTGGTGGCTGAGGGAACACAGTGGACATGATGCAGCCACACAGGAATATGCTGAGAGGACATGAGACACACTGACCCAGTAGCAACAATACCCCCAGTGGCATCAGATGTAGCAAGCAGCAGTGGAATAGGGTGGTCATGTACTGTAGGGGCATGCAGCAGGGAAAGGTTGTTCACAAGATGTACAGACGCTCCACTATCCACAAGCCACGACTGTTTGGACTGTTGGTGCTTACTGCCATCCAGCACATTATAAGATACCACGTATGGCATACCTTCTGAGGGAGGAGAAGGTGGGCCTGGAGGAGGGTGCAGTAGTGGGAACGCTCCAGTGCCTGGGAATGCATGCTGCACGCTTGGAGGTGGCTGGGGTGCACCAGGAAACTGCCCTTGGGGCCACATGGCAGCAAGTTGCTGTACAGCTGCCACCACATTGCGTTGTGTCTCTGCATCCCTTTGACGTTTGCGGCAGTCTCTCCAAAAATGGCCTTTCCTGTGGCAGTAGTTGCACGTGCCTCTCACTTCTCCCCTTGATTCTGAGTCTGCTGGCTGTTTGGAGGGATTGGCCCCGCTAGTGGAAGGGGCTGGATCAGTCTCTCGTTGAGCAGGCATTGCCTTCATCACCATGGCAGGCTGTTCTCCATCATCGTTGTAGCCAGAAGCCTCTGCAGTGGTGGAAATGAGAGCTGCCAGATCATCCAGGGGGTAAGCTACTGCAGTGGGCAACAGCCCTGGAGGATTAGCTGCTGCTGGCAGTCCCTGCACAATCTGGGAGGCCACATGACCATCCAAGAGGTCATGTCCATTGCGTTTCAAGCAGCTTTGAGATTTATCATTCTAGACACATACTGAGAGATCGTTTCTCCACGTCTCATCCCTTTGGACATTTCCTTCAGCCAGTCTGCATTTGCTTGAGTGTTGTAGCCACCAACAAATTTCTTGCAAATAAACAGATATGCATCATAAGCTGACGGCTTACTTGACACTTCTCCTAACCATTCCTCTGGAACTGACTCATACAGCAGAAGCATTGCAGCCGCATTGTGGATAGTTCCAGGCATGGCTGACTGAATGGCAGGAAAGAACCCTTGCACTATTGGCAGCAGTGAAGCATTGTCCCATACCACAAAATTTGTGCCATGACGATCCAGTTTAATATGCACTTTGACTTGAGTGGCTATGACCTTGGGGAGTACATCTCCCTCGCCCTTTGATGTGCTGGGTGTACACGGCTGTCGTGTGGGAGACGATGTAGATGCTTCCTCTGTTGTGGGCTCCTCCTCAGATGGCTCCCTTGATTTAGATCTCTTTCTCGCCATGCTGATGTTACTCAGTCTGCGTTAGGTTCTGACCGCTGCGAGTCCCCGTCCTCGTCTCCGTTGTCTGTGTCCGTGCACCACTCCTCTGGGCTGAATCCTTTTCTGCTGCCCAGAAAGGAAAGTAGGAAGTCCTCGTCAAGAGTGGCGAGAGCACACTCCACTGCTGTGTAGGCTGCCCTTTCTTCCCAATACTCGGGTTTGCTGGGTCCTCCGAGCTGTTGTAGGTGTCGTTCAAATAATGCTCGCGTGACGAAGCCTGGGTCCGCGTTGATGAATGAACACTCCCACGCAGTTACTTTGTAGGCTGGGTAAACAGAGAATCGTCGTCTGAACCACAGAGGCTGTTCGACTTTGCCCAGTCCGTACGCCGGCTGACAAAATCCTTCACTAGAAATGCTCGTTCTTCTGGTGTTCTCGGTCCCGTATCTCCTCCAGCTCTCCTCAGGCTATCATATGTAGGTGGTGAAGGAGTTGGGGGAATAAAAGGTCTTTTACTGCCGGTCGACATCCTCCGCTCTGCTTCGTTCGTCCCATCGTAGGCTCGGAACATACTTTCAGTTGCCCAGCTCAAGAGTTGGTGGGCCCATAACCTGTACAATTCTGGGCGTAATGTTCCCTGTATGTCCCGGCACGAAGGGTGTTAAGCTCGGTCGGGTCTCTTGCTGTGTGTAGGAGAGCAAGCAGAGCCCGACTGTGTGTTGACACTTGAGGCAACTGATCAGAGATAAGCACCCGGAGTGCTCTTTCAGTCCCAAACAAGTCATTACATTGCTTCTTGCTCTCTCTCAACGCAAGGAATTCAAACTACCTCTTCTAAGCATCGACAGATAGTTCGCATTCCATTGTTCGATGAGTCAAGCATTCGCAACATTCTAATACACTTATCTAGACCTCTTCCTAATCAATTGTCCATGCAAGTTACACTGAGATGCAGCACTTCACCTGTATGTCCCGGCACGAAGGGTGTTAAGCTCGGTCGGGTCTCTTGCTGTGTGTAGGAGAGCAAGCAGAGCCCGACTGTGTGTTGACACTTGAGGCAACTGATCAGAGATAAGCACCCGGAGTGCTCTTTCAGTCCCAAACAAGTGCCGAGCCCTTCATGCCTGCTGCCTATATCCTTTCTTGCAAGAACGCGTCAAATTGCATTACTCTCTCTTTCTAAAATGGAATCAGTCCAGATCAATTATGGCAGAACTCTAGAGTTCTGCCATCCATTACTCTACCTCTAAGATTGTTCACATTGATTGCTTTAAGGGAAGCCTGGCCACTATTACTCTTCTGAGGGAAAGTCACTAATCTGTTCTTTCACTATTATAACACAAGGTCATCTATATCCCCCGCGTCCGGCACTCCATTTAACTCTTCCTCCGTAAACCCCCCGTTCATTGGCTTGATGAGCAGAGGAATGTCATAGCTCGTCTTGTTGCGAACATACTGTTGAGCCTCTGCCAAGATTTCGTCAGTAAGTTCCTGCTCTCCACGCTCCACCATGCATCCATCGAACACCAGCACACCCACCTTGAACCCCTTGTTCTCCAAAAACTCTACAAGATGTTTTAGACAGTCGTTTTCGTGCGTACAAAGAACAAGGTTGGTCAGGCTCCCCTCTTCGTTGTTTTTAGACTTGTCGGCATATTGTCTCAGATGCTCGTTCAACTCGCACACCCTTCCACGGATTTGACACAACTCCTTCACCAGTTCCTTGAACCATTTCGGTGATGCCCGTGCGACCTTCCCCGTCGCATTTACAAACTTCAAAACATACTTTTTCGCCTCCTCTCTGTCCATATCCATGGTGTGCATAAGGTCGTTGAGTTTGTCCTCTCTGTTCTCTACATAGTCCTTTAAAAGTTTGTGCGGGATGTTGTTCATCTCACAGTATGTCATGAGGATGGTTGGATGAGCGTTCTTCATATCAACATCCCAGTAATACTCTCCCGCTATGGTGTGCCGGATACGCTTTTCAAAAAACTGCAACCCCACTCCGCCCCTGGCAAACACCCTCCCGACTCCGTAAGGACTGTTCTCTGATGGTTCATACTCTACTTGAAGCCGCCCGTTGCGGGACTTTTTCAAGTATCTCTCACAGCTCTTTTTCATCTTGCTCACCTCCTTGGAGTTGAGGTGAGGGAACAGGTGGTTGGACAGCTCAATGATGCGTCGCAGAAGCTCGGTGTTGAAGGTCTCGGTTCTCTTGTTGTATGCCATACACTCTTGTATCAATAAAGTTTTGAGAATTAAACGCACTTCTGAGGGGCGACGATAAACCCCCCCTCACAAGTACATGGTCTCATCAAACAACCTCACGCGCCGGGGAAAACACACCTGTCCTTGAGTTGAACTCAAATGCATACTTGGCGAGTGTTGCAGGACGAGGCATCCACTTATATCCAATTCTCTTGTTCCGTAGAAACATTTTCCGTCGGTTTCGTTCAACGCCTGTCTCTTCCACACACAGCTTTGGCCTCTTCGCCTGTTCCATCATTTCTTCCAATGGATTGCGTGCGTTCATTATTTTCTATATGACTACAATCTTTTTTAAGGGTTTCAGACGCGGATCGTTCAAACAGGATGAAGGAGCCCCGTTCTATCTCGAGTTTAGGTTTCGCTGCCTTTGACCTGGCTGGTCGTTTGGTAGTAATAGTTTCCATCTTAATATACAAATCATTTAATAAAACTCATATTTACCCGCTTCCGAATTCCACTTGATATGTACTTGTCCAAGGTGGCTTGGGTTGGCTTCTTGATATCGCCATTGTTCAACCGACACAAGTATATTGACTTCATCACTCTGGCTTTGTTATTTTCGTAATATAGCCTTTGGTTTTGTTTGATGACGTCCGCGTTGGCTCTTTTGTACTTATCATCATAAACCTTCCTTGTCCTCACGGACACGCACTTGGCTCTAAACCCCTCTTGACACTGCACAGGCTCCGTAGGGGGAGGTTCCTTCGCCAATAGTCTCTTGTATGGTTTCCCTGCCACGGGAAGCCTGGGAATTATCAGGACCTTCTGCGAATTAGACAGGGGTTTAGTAATAATTTCCCTTTGTTTCTGGCTCAGGGGGGGGTGGAGGGATAGGTGTCTTCTTCTTGTTGGGGACGGGGGTGGGGGCAGGTGCGGAGCGGGGTAGTATGACACCCTGGGGTACATCCATCTGTTCAAGAATGTCTTGGGGTATGTCCTTAAATTTCGCGTATGTTTTTTCTAGTTCGCCGACGCTTGTTCTCATCAAAGTGGCCAAGCGCTGTCTGCTTTCGAGGTCTGGGTGTCTTTGAAAAAAGTGTGTAGTGTAAGCTTTTCTTAGCAAGTTCTGTTTCAAATGTTTTCCTGGAAAGATGTTGGACATGATGGTGCGATACATTTGACTACCGATGGGCTTTTTCATGTTGGTCTGCAAAGGCAACAAATAATCACGCTTGTATTCTCGAAGGGATTTTGATATAATTTTACTCAGTGGCCTGTTGAGGGTAATGACAGGGTCATCATCTTTGTGGTTGTCTTTCCCTTTCACTTTATGGGGTTGATAAAGCAGAATTTTAGCCTCCCCTGTCTTTTTGTCCATGTAAAGATAGTTTTTTTCATGAGGAACATCCATCGTGTAAGTAATCTTAAAATTGGTGGCATCAAGACGAAGGGGGGGTTGGTAAGTGTTAAGTGCGAGTACAAGGTATTTGATATGGTCTTTCAAACCTGTGCTATGGGAAAGTTCGTTTCTTTTTTTTTCCAAGGTTTCAAGGGGGACAAAATGTAACTTTTCAGTATCATTAAAAGACTGATCTCGACCTTCGTCTTGTTTTCGTCGTAAAGCGACTGACTGTTGGCCGTAAATGCTATAGATCTCCTTGTCCCCGAGTGTCTTGGCGAGGGCTCCAAGAGTCGATAGATGGGAAATTTTCGAATTTTGATTTGTATATGTTTTTTGAATATATTCGTTGATTTTTTCGTGTTCCTTTAGAATGGTTTCGAGGGGGAAGGTCTTGACATCGGGATGGTTGAACACCTTCCGAATCCAAGTGGCGATCCGATCTTGATTACTCTTTTTGAGGGAAGATGTTTGTAATGTCGACATATCTACTATGGTATAATATTATATTTTTCTCATCTTTAACGCACTACTTTTCCAATTTGAACGCAGTCCGCTCCGGTACACGAGGGGTGCGAGGTTTGAACGCAGGCGAGGGTCTCCCCGGGGGTTTTCTGTCGAGGCAGGGGTCGTTAAATTAATAATGCAAAACGCACATGGGTCTCTCCGAACGCGGAGGGTCTCCGATGGACGCGGAAGGTGTCCGATGGACGCGGAGGGTCTCCCGGGGGGTTTTCTGTCGAGGCAGGGGTCGTTAAACTAATAATGCAAAACGCGGAGGGTCTCTCCGAACAATTTATACGATCCGAATCTTTAAGTTCGTAATCGTCGGAGTCCATTTTTAATCGGCCATAGCCCCGGCTTAATCGTGCAAGCTTCGTCGCTTAATCGGGTTGGGTGGGGATGGTGTCCGGCTTAGTCGGGTTGGGGGAGGGTACCGAGGGAGGGAGTCAAGAAAAGTGAAAGGGGGAACAGGGGGTACTTTATTCTCCAAACTTTTCACATATTCAATTTTTTTAATAATTTTGAAGATTTACATAATACCTCTGTTTTGAGTACAATGAAATAGTTTGGCTAATGAAGTACCCCCTGTTCCCCCTCGAGGTACCCCCTCATCCATGACTTGATGTTCTTCAAATAAGCCAACCCTCCCATATTCTTTAAGCCCACTTGTCATGACTTGTAATTTTTCACACGACCTGCCGTCGGGAGGGAGTCAAGAAAAGTAAAAGGGGGAACAGGGGGTACTTTATTCTCCAAACTTTTTACATATTCAATTTTTTTAATAATTTTGAAGATCTACATAATACCTCTGTTTTGAGTACAATGAAATAGTTTGGCGAATGAAGTACCCCCTGTTCCCCCTCGAGGTACCCCCCATCCATGACATGAAATTTTTCACACGACCTGCCGTCGGCAAGCCTTGTGAAAGTTTTCCATAGCACTACACCATACCACGGCAAAACCCCCCGGCAAATCACGGCAGAAGCGGCAAATGGTGGCAAAAGCCGCTTAAAGGTTGATGTAATCCTCACTAATTTGGCAAGTCGTAAGGGGGTCTGCGCGACGCCTTCCACGCCATTGAAATTCTTTAAGTAATCTTTCTTTAAGCCATTACGGACATTTACGGACTGCAAGCGGACTGATGGCGGCGGCTGGGGGTTAATAATGAGGTAATGGTGGGCTAATGATGAGATAATGGTGAGATAATATGCTAACCCTCCCATTAAATATATATATATATATATATATATATATATATATATATATATATATATATATATATATATATATATATATATATATATATATATATATATATATATATATATATATATATATATATATATATATATATATATATATATACCGTACCGTCGCAAAAGATTGACCCATATTTTTATTTTGACCCCCAAAAAAATCCCGTTATTTTCCCCTTCCCTGCGGGATTTCGGAATATTTTAAATGTTGACCCCCCATTCCTGGGTCAATATTTTGCGACGGTACGGTATATATATATATATGTATATATATATATACATACATACATACATACATACATACATACATACATACATACATACATACATACATACATACATACATACATACATACATACATACATACATACATACATACATACATACACACACACACACACACACACACACACACACACAGACATACATACATACATACATACATACATACATACATACATACATACATACATACATACATACATACATACATACATACATACATACATACATACATACATACATACATACATACATACATATATATATATATATATATATATATATATATATATATATATATATATATATATATATATATATATATATATATATATATATGTATGTATGTATGTATGTGTGTGTGTGTGTGTGTGTGTGTGTGTGTGTGTATGTGTAAACTTCTGAGCTTGGCGTTTCCTGTATGACCCGGGCACAAAGGGTGATTAGCTCGTCGGCACTCTTGTTGTGTGTTGGAGAACAAGCAGTGACCGAATGTGAATGAGGACTTGATAGGCAACAGTTAAGAGATAAGCACCCGAAGTGCCTTTATTGTCCCAATCAAGTCATTACAATGCTACTTGCTTTCTCTCATCACTCCGTAATTCAAACTACTTAATCTACGTAACTACCGATAGTCTGCATTACCAGTGTTCAATGAGCAAAAGCATTAGCACCAACTTAATAACATTACCTAGACCTCTTCCTAACCCATTGTCAATGAGGCTTCTGTCACTCAATGTCAGGTTACCTGTATGACCCGGGCACGAAGGGTGATTAGCTCGTCGGCACTCTTGTTGTGTGTTGGAGAACAAGCAGTGACCGAATGTGAATGAGGACTTGATAGGCAACAGTTAAGAGATAAGCACCCGAAGTGCCTTTATTGTCCCAATCAAGTGACTCGTCCTTGCACGCCGGCGTCATAAATCCTTTCTAGCAAACCGTGTCCGATTACCTCATTCTCCGTAATCTACGCGAAATTGGTCTAGATTGGTTCTGGCAGAACTCCTAGGTTCTGCCGCCTATTACTCATTCTAATGAATGTTCCCGCTAGTGATTCCGAGCTGAGCTGGCCACTATTTCTCTTCTGAGGGAAAGGCACCAAATGTTCTTTCACTATTATAACACTTCCCCTTGCCTTTTCCTCACAAAAACTTGGCCAACCCAAGAGCCTCACGATGTCCTTGAAATATCTGCCTTGTTAAAGGCTTGGTGAATATGTCTGCTACATTTCTGGCTGATGGAACGTATTTCACATCAACCTGACCCAATGCAATAGCTTCGCGAGCAAAGTGGAAGCTAATTGCAATATGCTTAGTGTGCTTTGAGAACACTGGATTTCTGAGATGATTGATACATCCCTGATTATCACAGTGGATCTTGACTGTCCACGGGGAAATTCCAACCTCCTCGAGGAAGCCCTTTACCCAATTAGCCTCTTTGACAGCTGCACTTGCTGCCATGAACTCGGCTTCTACAGTGGAAGTGGCCACTGCAGACTGCTTCTTGCTCCCCCAAACTACAGCCCCTCCAAACACGCGGATGACATAACCTGTAGTGGAGAAGCGATGATCCTGATCTCCACCATAATCAGCATCTACGAAGCCTTCTAACTCTGAATCCTTCCCTCCAAGAATCAGAGCCAGCTCTCTCGTTCCCTTAAGATATTTCAGCACCCTGATGGCTTCATTCCAGTGTGCTAGGGTAGGATTAATCCTATAACGAGAGAGTACCCCCACAGCTTGAGCTATATCAGGCCTGGTGGTATTGGCAATATATAATAAGGACCCAACCAGCTCATAGTATCGGTGTCCTGGAGGCAAAATGCTCCCCGCACCAATACTGTCACTGTTGTCTTTGGACATGAGCCTCTGGGTGGCTACGAAATCTTTAGTCATTGGAGTGTCAGGCCCAAAGACTCCAGATCCAGCCCAAATTTCTCTACTAGGGCATCAATCTTAGGGATGCAGCTCAGTGAAATGAGGCCTTTATCCCTGTCTCTCATCACTTGGCAGCCCAAGAAATCCTTCACCTCTCCCAAATCATGAATGGTGAATTCTTGCTTGAGCAACCCCTTCACTCTCTCAATCTCTTCCATGCCCTTGGAAACTATCAGCAGATCATCCACATAGATTAGCACAAATGACTTTCCTCCATCCACAGAACACTTCACATAGACCCCAGCATCTCTCTTACACACCTCATATCCCATGGTATGCAGCTTCTCATTCAGGGTCTTGTGCCATGCCCTTGGTGCTTGTTTCAGGCCATACAAAGCCTTCTTCAAGCGACACACCGTGTTGCCATCCCCATTTTCAAACCCAGGAGGTTGTGTGACATACACCTCTTCTTCCAATTCACTATTCAAGAATGCAGTTTTGACATCCACTTGGTGGATCTCAAGACCCTCTTGCGCAGCCACTGACAGTAATGCTCTTCTAGACCCATAACTGCTGGTAGGTGCAAATACCTCCATGACATCTACTCCAGGGATTTGCCTGCATCCCTGAGCCACCAGCCTTGCCTTGAACCTTAACACATTACCATGAGCATCCATTTTCACTGAGAAAATCCAGTGAACTGGAATAACTTTATGGCCACGAGGTCTCGGGACATACTCCATTACCTCGTGGGCATCCAACGAATTCTGCTCTTCCTGCATGGCAGCCTTCCAATACTCCCATTGAGGAGACTGCTGTGCCTCTCTCAAGCTTGAGGGCACACTTATTTTGCTGAAACGCACTCCAGTATGCTTCCCCTTTTCTCCCTGACTCTCAGCAGTGCTGCTCTCATTCTCTCTCTCACCCACTACTCTTCCACTGACTGTCGCCGCACTGCAAGTTGGAATAGCCTGAACAGGTTCAGAGTTTCCTCTCTGCTCTGTCTCTCTTTTAGACTCGCAGTTTGCCTTTTCAAGCTTACTGCTCCTGTACAATTCTGGGCGTAATATTCCCTGTATGTCCCGGCACGAAGGGTGTTAAGCTCGGTCGGGTCTCTTGCTGTGTGTAGGAGAGCAAGCAGAGCCCGACTGTGTGTTGACACTTGTGGCAACTGATCAGAGATAAGCACCCGGAGTGCTCTTTCAGTCCCAAACAAGTGCCGAGCCCGTCATGCCTGCTGCCTATATCCTTTCTCGCAATAACGCGTCAAATTGCATTACTCTCTCTTTCTAAAATGGAATCGGTCCAGATCAATTATGGCAGAACTCTAGAGTTCTGCCATCCATTACTCTACCTCTAAGATTGTTCACCTTGATTGCTTTAGGGAAACCTGGCCACTATTACTCTTCTGAGGGAAAGTCACTAATCTGTTCTTTCACTATTATAACACTTCCCCTTGACTTTTCCTCACAAAAACTTGGCCAGTCCTAGAGCCTCACGATGGCCCTGAAATACCTGCCTTGTCAACGGCTTGGTAAATATATCTGCCACATTCCTAGCAGATGGAACGTATTTCACATCCACCTGTCCCAATGTAATAGCTTCCCGAGCAAAATGGAAGCTGATTGCAATGTGCTTGGTATGCTTTGAGAACACTGGATTTCTGAGATGATTGATGCATCCCTGATTATCACAGTGGATCTTCACAATCCAAGGAGAAATACCAATTTCTTCAAGGAATCCCTTCATCCAATTTGCCTCCTTAACAACTGCACTTGCTGCCATGAACTCAGCCTCTACTGTGGATGTGGCCACTGCAGACTGCTTCTTGCTTCCCCAAACTACAGCACCTCCAAATACACGAATTACGTAACCCGTAGTGGAAAACCTGTGATCCTGATCACCACCATAATCTGCATCCACAAAGCCCTCCAGCTCTGTGTCCTTCCCTCCAAGTACTAACACAAGATCCCTGGTAGCCATCAGATACTTCAACACTCTGATGGCTTCATTCCAGTGAGCAGTGGTGGGGGTAATCCTGTACCTGGAAAGCACTCCCACAGCCTGGGAAATATCAGGCCTTGTGGTGTTTGCAATGTACAACAGTGACCCAACCAGTTCACAATATCTGTGCCCTGGTGGTAAGGGACTCCCAGCTCCAATGCTGGCACTGTTGTCCTTGGACATCGGTTGCTGTGTGGCCACAAAATCCTTAGTCATAGTGTTGTGTTAATTAATTTTATGCCTTTCCCTCAGAGGAGTAATAATGGCAAGTCTCCGTATGAAGACAATACCAATTAGGAAAGAGAGGCAGAACCCTGAGTTCTGCCAGGCAATACATGCATTTGAACGAAGACTATCATAACGCAAGTTACAGACACGTTTGTAGAAAGGAGGCATATGGGGCAAGCACGGATAGGGAAGGCACTTGGTTGGAACTATAGTGGCACTCCGGGTGTCTATCAATCAGTTGCTAACCAGTCCTTGACTTGTATATGTCCGTGCCTACTTAACAACGCACAAGTAGGAGGACATCGTCTAACACCCTCCGTGCCGCCACCATGCAGGTGACTTAATCCTTATTGTATTCCTGGATTTAGCACTCAGATGAACATTGTTAGAACATGTTAGACATATAGAGTTGAGTTTAGCTCATCGGACAAAGTAATGAACACGACCTGGGTGAGAGCAGGTTAGGCGTGTTTGAACTGCGTCACCTTGTTAGGAGAGATGAGAGATATTGTAACACTTGGTTGGAACTATAGTGGCACTCCGGGTGTCTATCAATCAGTTGCTAACCAGTCCTTGACTTGTATATGTCCGTGCCTACTTAACAACGCACAAGTAGGAGGACATCGTCTAACACCCTCCGTGCCGCCACCATGCAGGATACGCCAAGCCCAGAATATTTCAGGTTATGGGCCCACGGGCTCGGATGCTGAGAGTGGGTGGCGCCTAAATCGGAGCTCACTAGACTGTGAATGGCGAAGAAGCGGACAAAGCAAACAGCCAGGAAGACCACCAACCTCAACGTTCCAGCGCGCTTGAGATCAGGACCTCCGTCATACAACGAACTAATCAGAGAAGGAGGACAACGTGGAGACCGCAATCCTGACGAGAGAGCCTTTATCGTCAAAGACTACATCTTTCACCTTCACGTTGGCTGTCCGTTAGCTCAACCCACCTGGTTCAGAAGTAAGATCTTGCTGCTACCTTGCGAGTACTGGAGTTATAAGACAACTGGGGAATTATGACTTCCAAGAAGAAAGGATCATCAGCTAGTGGAGCATCAACGTCAAGCAGTGAACCAGCCTCATCCACACCCATCAGAGAACCGTGTACTCCCAGCACCTCAAGAGGCAGCGGAGATGAGCTGCCCAAGATTATCCCAACAAATGTCAAGGTACACATAAAACTGAAGGAACGGGGGACAAATATTATTGTTTGGAAGAATGCATTTTTGGCAGCAAATGAGTCAAAAGGGTCTTTGCCTGCCATCCTGGAGGCTATGCCTGGTACAGCACATGACGCAGCCGCAATGTTACTGATTTATGAGTCAGTCCCAGAGGAATGGCTGGGACCTCTGTCTAATCTGCCCTCTGCTTATGATGCATATGAGTTCATCTGCAGAAAGTTTATTGGTGGATATAATATCGAGGCCAATGCAGATTGGCTCCAAGAAATGAGCCAGGGAATGAAACATGACGAGACGATTTCGCAATATGTCAACAGAATGATCAACCTGAAGGCATGCCTTGACAGGAACAACCATGCTCTACTGGATGCACACGTTGCAACCCAGATTGTGCAGGGCTTGCCTGATGCAGCTAAAGAGCCAGGAATGATCACAACTGCTGCAGCACAACCCCTGGAGAAGCTGGCTGGACTTCTGCGCAACACAGCAGCTGCAGTGGGTTTTGATGAATATGCTCCTCGCCAACCAAGGGTTTTGGCTCTTGGACAAGGCTCCAGTGGAACCAACGCCCCACCAGCTGCCAGTGCAGCCCATCAGCAGGCCCAACCAACTGTCTCTGAGGCCAAGTCCGAGACAAAGGGCATCTGCAACTACTGCAATAAGAAGGGGCATTACTGGAGGGACTGTCGAAAGAGGAAGCGGGACGAGGAGACCCAACGGAACGTAGTGGCAGCGGTCCAACAATTGCAGGGAATGTGGCCACAGGGACCTCCACATATGGGTGGCCCACACCCTCCTGCAGCCCAGCTGGCGCACCCTGGACTGGATGCCTTTCCGGCATGGTTCCAACCCCCAGCTCCCCCACCTCCACCACCTGGAGGTATGCCATACATAATTTCCCTCAACATCCTGAAGACTCCTGTCAGAAATTCGTCTCTGCAATCCTGGCTGGTGGACAGTGGAGCATCTGTACATCTGGTGAATGATGTGACCCTACTACATAATCCAACTGTGCATGCCAAACCCATCCCATTACATCTGGCCACTTCAGATGCCACTGGAGGAATTGTAGCATCAGGCTCTGTCTGCATCCTCAGTCGAGTGGGAGTTCCCCTGTGGATACATCATGTTCAGTGTGTTCCTTCTGCAACCTCAAACATACTGTCAGTATCTGCAGCATTGCGGGATGGGGCAGTCTTTCGCACAGATGATGTTGGAGCGTTCACTGAAGTCTGTGGTCCAAACAGCTGGAGGTCTCGGATCAGTGCAGAGAAAGGGCTATTTTATATTCATCAAGTTGTAGCTCTGAGTCCCAGTGTTAACCACAGAAGAATTTCAGCTGCTGTGAAGTCCAAAACCCCCACCCAAAACTCACACAACTGTGCCAGACGATACCTCTGGCATAGCAGAATGGGACATCCAGGTGAAACATGGATGCAGCGCCTAACCAATGAGGACCTGGTCTCGGGACTTGATACATCCCTATGTCCCTGCTCCAATTGTCCAGTCTACTGTGAAGCATGTATTGAGGGAAAGACGTCTCGGCCTCCATTTGGAATAAGCAGTAGACCAGCTGTTGAACCACTTGACAGAGTACATATTGACACTGTGGGCCCCATTTTTCCTGCTGCAGTAACTGGTGAACGTTACTGGGTGACTGCTTTGGATGAGTCATCTCAGTTAAAGGCGGTCCTGCCTGTGAAGTCCAAAGATGCCATCAGTGCTGCTGTGAGGGACCTCATTCTATACTGGCAGACCCAGAAGAAAACCAAAGTGAAGTGTGTCCGGTGTGACCGTGGAACTGAATTTCTGAATGCCACGTTCAAAGAATTTTGTGCATCCCAGGGGACTAAATTGGAGACCTCAGCTCCTTACACCCCGCAACAGAATGGAGCGGCTGAAAGAGCCAATCGCACCCTCAAGGAACGTACCAGGACTCTTCTGGCTTTTGCAGCTGCCAGTCCAACGTTGTGGAAGGAGGCCCTGGAAACTGCATGCACCCTACTGAACATGGGTCCCAGTACCGGGAGGGACCGCACGCCATCAGAATTATTTTTTGGCTACAAACCAAATGTAACCCCACTGCGTACCTGGGGTTGCTTGGCCTTTGTGCACATTCCTGATGTCCAGCGCTCTGTGTTTTCCCCTAAAACTGTGCCAGGGATGCTTACTGGTTACTCAGCCTCCTCCAAAGCCTATCGGATCTATGTGGGAGGGGGTATCTGGAAGGAGAGCAGAGATGTGGTTTTCGTGGAGCACCTCAGGGGAGCCTCTCGGGTTGGCATGAGCGTTTCCTCAACACAGTCTACAGAGTTTCTGTGTCCTGAGCCCTCTGCAAGTGACACTCCCCCAGTCTTTCCCGGCACCTCCCCTGGCACAACCAACATCAGCCTTGAGACAGATCTTGATGACCCACACAGTGAGCCTGAGTACCTGCCAGCCTCCAGCAACCTCCCCACACAGCCTGTCACAGGACCCCCCAGTGAGGCTGAGCCCGAGCCTGAATCCAGAAGACTGTGTGACCCAGTGGAGATGGATCAAACCCTGGAGGCAGTACAGGACTTAGCCAGAGGAGTGAGACAGGACTCCCACCTTCGACCGCAGATGGAGCGAGCCCAGGAGGTCCTCAGACCAACTAGGTCTGATTGCCGCAACCACCAATTGGATGGCCTGACCCGGGCTCAACGACACGAACAACGCACTGCCGCCAAAGACCTCCTGCTGCCACAGGAGAAGGGAGAGAGCAGAGAGCGAGAGGGGTTGACTGAATGTGACTCTCTGTCACAGGGACCAGGGGAAGTGCAGCTAGAGGATGATTCACATGAGGGGCATGAATTGCATGTGAGTGCAGTGAGGGGGGCAGCTACATGCAAAGCTGCAAATGGTCCCGGGGAGCTGAGCAGTATGGGTGGGTCTTGTTCAGTGACTGAGAGAAATGTAAGAGATGTGACCATGCAGAGTTCTTCTGGCAACCCGTCCAGTCAGAGCACTCCTGGACGGGACTGTGGTGGCAGCCACCGGTCAGAGGAAGCATCATATGCTTTCTCTGCACCAGCCAAACATGATTGTGAGCGGGAGACAGGATCTGCATCCTTGACTCCATGTAAGGGACGAGAGGAGGAGGTGAATCAGGAGCACAGACATTGTGGAGACAGACCAAATTACAAGTGCTCACTGAGAGGTACCTGTGCCTGGGAGAGTGATGTCAGAGATGTGAGGTCACTCCCAACAGTGACATGCAGTCGGTCTGAGAGGCATGTGGATCACATAAATCAGGGGAAGTATGCAGACACTCTGCCATATCCCGATGTTGCTTGTGAGAGACCTGAAGAGTCTGAACTCTTGCAGGCATGTCAGAGTGTGTCTGAGGAGGTGAATCGGAAGTCTGGACAATGTGAAGGGATTCCAAATTACAAAGACTGTCCGAGAGGTACCTGTGCATGGGAGGATGATGTGAGGGATGAGCAGAGTAACTTGTGCAAAGCCAAGTGTGAGTCCAAGCGAGAGCGTGCTATGAGAGAGCATTCTACTTCTACTGGAGAGCCTGTGATGTGTAACTCAGCGAGTGTCAGTGGAAGAGTAGTGGGTTCTGGACAAAGTGAGAGAAAATCAGGCAATTCAGAGGAAAAGCACACAGGTGTCAGATTTGGGAAAATTCACGTTCCCTCTAATTTGAGAGAAGCACAGATGTCTCCCCAGTGGGAATACTGGAAGGCAGCTATGCAGGAAGAGCAAAATTCTCTAGATACTCATGAGGTCATGGAGTATGTTCCGAGACCTCGTGGACATAAGGTTATTCCAGTTCACTGGATATTTTCAGTGAAAATGGATGCACATGGCAATGTTGTGAGATTCAAGGCCAGATTAGTGGCACAGGGATGCAGACAAATCCCTGGAGTGGATGTGATGGAGGTCTTTGCTCCTACTAGTAGCTATGGAGCTAGAAGAGCTCTGCTTGCTGTTGCTGCAAGAGAGGGCTGTGAAATTCATCAGGTGGACGTTAAGACCGCCTTTCTGAATGGTGAGCTCGAGGAGGAAGTATATGTAACGCAACCTCCTGGCTTTGAGAATGATGATAAGAATATTGTGTGCCGATTGAGAAAGGCGTTGTATGGCCTGAAGCAGGCTCCACGTGCCTGGCACAAAACCCTGAATGACAAACTTGAAGTCATGGGGTATGAGGTGTGCAAGAGTGATGCGGGAGTGTATGTGAGATGCTCTACTGATGGAGGAAAGTCCTATGTGCTGATCTATGTTGATGATCTTCTGATAGTTTCCAAGGGCATGTCAGAAATCGAGAGAGTGAAGGGACTTCTCAAGAAAGAATTCACCATCCATGATCTT
Source organism: Botryococcus braunii (assembly GCA_002005505.1). Classification (NCBI taxonomy): domain Eukaryota; kingdom Viridiplantae; phylum Chlorophyta; class Trebouxiophyceae; genus Botryococcus; species Botryococcus braunii. Next base: position 69,495 of record KV908642.1, read on the forward strand.
GGGGAAGTGAAGGATTTCTTGGGATGTCAAGTGATGAGAGATAGAGATAAAGGGCTGATCACCCTGAGTTGCATCCCTAAAATCGATGCACTTGTAGAGAAATTTGGCTTGGATCTTGAGTCAGTGGGACCTGATACTCCCATGACAAAAGATTTCGTAATGTCCCAAAGGCCTGCACCGAGAGATGGGAGCGACAGCATTGGTGCTGGCAGTCCACTACCTCCAGGTCACCGTTACTGTGAGTTAGTAGGGTCTCTTCTGTATATAGCCAACACCACACGTCCCGATATAGCTCAGGCAGTAGGTGTATTGTCTCGTTATCGCATATCTCCCACCACAGCACATTGGAATGAAGCCATCCGTGTGTTGAAGTATCTGAAAGGAACCCGAGATTTGGTTCTAACTCTCGGAGGGGGGGAGATAGAGCTAGAAGGCTATGTGGATGCCGACTATGGAGGTGATCAGGATCATCGCTTCTCTACCACTGGCTTTGTCCTCACTGTGTTTGGAGGAGCAGTAGTGTGGGGAAGTAAAAAGCAATCTGCTGTTGCCACTTCAACAGTGGAGGCTGAATTCATGGCAGCAAGTGCTGTTGTGAAGGAAGCAAATTGGCTGAGAGGTTTCCTGGAGGAAATTGGAGTGTTACCGTGGATAGTGAAGATTCATTGTGACAACCAAGGGTGTATAAACCACCTGAGGAATCCGGTGTACTCCAAACACACAAAGCATATTGCAATTAGCTGTCATTTCGCACGTGAAGCTATTGCAAAGGGGCAGGTTGAATTCAAGTACATTCAATCTGCTAGAAATGTGGCTGACATTTTTACCAAACCACTAGTTAGACAAGTGTTTCTGGGACATCGTAACTCACTGGGACTGGCCAAGTTTCTGTGAGGTAAAGGCAAGGGGAAGTGTTGTGTTAATTAATTTTATGCCTTTCCCTCAGAGGAGTAATAATGGCAAGTCTCCGTATGAAGACAATACCAATTAGGAAAGAGAGGCAGAACCCTGAGTTCTGCCAGGCAATACATGCATTTGAACGAAGACTATCATAACGCAAGTTACAGACACGTTTGTAGAAAGGAGGCATATGGGGCAAGCACGGATAGGGAAGGCACTTGGTTGGAACTATAGTGGCACTCCGGGTGTCTATCAATCAGTTGCTAACCAGTCCTTGACTTGTATATGTCCGTGCCTACTTAACAACGCACAAGTAGGAGGACATCGTCTAACACCCTCCGTGCCGCCACCATGCAGGTGACTTAATCCTTATTGTATTCCTGGATTTAGCACTCAGATGAACATTGTTAGAACATGTTAGACATATAGAGTTGAGTTTAGCTCATCGGACAAAGTAATGAACACGACCTGGGTGAGAGCAGGTTAGGCGTGTTTGAACTGCGTCACCTTGTTAGGAGAGATGAGAGATATTGTAACACTTGGTTGGAACTATAGTGGCACTCCGGGTGTCTATCAATCAGTTGCTAACCAGTCCTTGACTTGTATATGTCCGTGCCTACTTAACAACGCACAAGTAGGAGGACATCGTCTAACACCCTCCGTGCCGCCACCATGCAGGATACGCCAAGCCCAGAATATTTCACATAGGGGTGTCAGGCCCCACAGACTCCAGATCCAGCCCAAATTTCTCAGCTAAGGCATCAATCTTTGGGATGCAACTCAAAGAAATCAACCCTTTCTCTCTATCTCTCATCACTTGGCAGCCTAAGAAATCTTTCACCTCTCCTAAATCATGAATGGTGAACTCTTTCTTCAACAAACCTTTCACTCTCTCTATCTCACTCATGCCCTTTGAGACTATCAAAAGATCATCAACATAAATCAGCACAAAGGATTTCCCTCCATCCACATAACATTTCACATAGACCCCAGCATCACTCTTGCACACCTCATACCCCATGGTATGTAGCTTCTCATTAAGGGTCTTATGCCATGCCCTTGGAGCTTGCTTCAGGCCATACAGAGCCTTCTTCAAGCGACACACAGTGTTCCCATCCCCATTCTCAAACCCAGGAGGTTGTGTGACATAGACCTCCTCCTCTAATTCACCATTTAAAAATGCAGTCTTGACATCCACCTGGTGAATTTCAAGACCCTCCTGTGCAGCCACTGACAATAAAGCTCTTCTAGACCCATAACTGCTGGTGGGTGCAAATACCTCCATCACATCCACTCCTGGAATTTGCCTACACCCTTGAGCCACCAGCCTGGCCTTGAACCTGAGCACATTGCCGTGTGCATCCATTTTCACTGAGAAAATCCAGTGAACTGGGATGACTTTGTGCCCACGAGGTCTAGGAACAAACTCCATCACCTCATGAGCATCTAAGGAGTTTTGCTCCTCCTGCATTGCAGCCTTCCAGTATTCCCATTGTGGGGACTGCTGGGCCTCCTTTAGACTTGAAGGCACACTAATCTTCCCAAAACGCACCCCAGTGTGCTTCCCCTGCTCTTGCTTATTCTTACTCTCACTCTCACCCACTACTCTTTCGCTGAATGTCGCCGCACTGCACGTGGGAACTGTGGGCAAAGACCCAAATCTCTCCCTCTGCTCTCTCTCTCTCTCTTAGACTCACAGCTTGCCCTCTCAAGCTTGCTGCCAGCCTCTCTCACATCATCCTCCCAAACACAGGTACCTCTCGGAAAGCTCTTGTAATTGGGGGAGTTCTCACACTGTCTTGGCTTCCGATTCACCTCCTCAGACACACTCTCACATGGCTGACGGTTTGCAGTCCCGTCAGGACTCTCATAGTCATGTGAACCACTCTGCATTGCATGAGCACTTGGTCTCTCTTGCTGCTGTGCCCAGGTCTCTCGCTCTCTCTGTCTGCTGCCCACTAGACATGAGCGCTGGGGCGCAGGCCCAGCAGCACACTCCCATGCATGGCCCACGCTTGCGTGGCTGGCACCACATTGTCCTTGGGCATCACTGATAGAGTTCTCATCACTCACATTTCTCTCAGGCACTGAGCAGGTCCCACCCATACATCTCAGCTCACTTGGACCATCTGCAGTCTGATCAGAGACTGCCCCCCTCTCATCTCTTACAAGTGAAACAGGTCTCTCGGTGTCCTGCCCCAATTCCTGCGCTTCCCCTGGTCCCTGTGACTTTGTGTCACCTTCAGTCATCCCCTCTCGCTCACAGCACTCTCCCTTATCCTGTGCCAGCAGGATATCTCGAGCTGCAGTTCGTTGCTCATATCGTTGAGCCCGCGACAGTCCGTCCGGAGGTGAGATGGTAGTAGCCGGATGCGGATTACGCAGTGACTGCTGTAGTCGCTCTAAAGTCTAATGATGTTGTCCGCTGTCTGCACTTCCTCGCGCCAGTCGTTGAATAGCGTCCAGAGCCCCGGACTGATCCAGGTCCGGCAGCTGCTCTCCCGTGCTTGTTTCGGGAGACACAGTGAGAATGCCCTCCTCTTGGGAAGGCTTCCCCTGACCATCAGGCTCAGTTGCAGCCTGGTCAGAGGGTACCGGGAAGGAGCTGTCAGGTCTACTGCTGGAGCATGGGATGCTGACAGGCTGGTTCTGCATGCTGCGCTGTGACAGTGGCACCACTGGATTGCTGCTGTGCAATTGCCCTGATAAGTCTTCAGGGTATGAAAACAGCTGAGGCTGGTCAGGGAGAACAACCATTCCCACCCGAGTAGCTCCTCGAATGTGTTCCACAAATTGAACATCTCTGCTCTCTCTCCAGATCCCCCCTCCCATATAGATACGATAGGCCTTTGACACTGGTGAGTAACCAGTGAACATCCCAGCCACAGCCTTTGGTGCAAAGGTCCCCCTCTGCTGGTCAGGAACGTGGACAAATGCAAGGCATCCCCATGTGCGCAGCAAGGATACATCTGGCTTATATCCCATGAACATTTCGCAGGGAGATAGGGGCCTGCCTGTGCTGGGTCCCATATTTAAAAGGGTGCAGGCTGTCTCCAGGGCTTCCTTCCACATAACAGGGCTTGCTGCAGCAAAATTGAGGAGGGTCCTGGTGCGCTCCTTGAGGGTTCTGTTGGCTCTCTCAGCAACTCCATTCTGCTGAGGGGTATATGGGGCAGATGTCTCCAGCTTAGTGCCCTGGGATGCACAAAATTCCTTGAACTTGGCATTTAAGAACTCTGTCCCTCTGTCACTGCGGATGCACTTCACTGTAGTTTCCTTCTCAGTTTGCCAGTACAGAATTAAGTCTCTGACAACAGCTGCAATTACATCCTTTGACTTCACTGGCAGCACTGCCTTCCACCCAGATGCCTCATCAGTTACAGTTACCCAAAAGCGTTCCCCAGTAATGGCTGCTGGTGATATAGGACCCACAGTGTCAATGTGGATTCTGTCAAGGGGTTTCTCAGCAGGTCTAGAGCTTTCACCAAATGGGGGACGTGAATGCTTCCCCTCAATGCATGCTTCACAGTACTTAGGACACTTTTCACAGGGGGACATCAAGGTGTCTAGGCCAGTAACCAGGTGCTCGCTGCTCAGGCGTTTCATCCAGGGGTCTCCTGGGTGTCCCAATCTGCTGTGCCACAGGAAACGTTTGGCACAGTCATGGCTTTGACCTTTGGAGCATTTCTTCTTTAAGGCAGCTGTCACTGAATAAGGGACCTTCACTGGTGCTACTGGGAGGCAGTTGTGAATATAATAGAGACCATTCTCTGGTTTCACAGGCATCTGCCAACCACTCGGTCCTGAGACAGCAGTGAATGCTCCCAGTCTATCTGTACTGAACCGGATTCCATCACGCAAAGCAGCAGATACTGAGAGAATATTGGTGGTGGCTGAGGGAACACACTGGACATGATGCAGCCACACTGGAATATGCTGAGAGGACAGGAGGCACACTGATCCAGTAGCAACAATACCCCCAGTGGCATCAGACGTAGCAAGCAGCAGTGGAATAGGGTGGTCATGTACTGTAGGGGCATGCAGCAGGGACAAGTTGTTCACAAGATGTACAGACGCTCCACTGTCCACAAGCCACGACTGTTTGGACTGCTGGTGTTTACTGCCATCCAGCACATTATAAGATACCACGTATGGCATACCTTCTGAGGGAGGAGAGGGTGGTCTTGGAGGAGGGTGCAGCAGTGGGAACGCTCCAGTGCCTGGGAATGCATGCTGCACGCTTGGAGGCGGTTGGGGTGCACCAGGAAACTGACCTTGGGGCCACATGGCAGCAAGTTGCTGTACTGCTGCCACCACATTGCGTTGGGTCTCTGCATCCCTTTGACGTTTGCGGCAGTCTCTCCAGAAGTGGCCTTTCCTGTGGCAGTAGTTGCATGTGCCTCTCACTTCTCCCTTAGACTCTGTGTCTGCTGGCTGTCTGGAGGGATTGGCCCCGCTAGTAGAAGGGGCAGGAGCAGTCTCCCTTTGAGCAGGCATTGCTTGCATCACCATGGCAGGCTGTTCTCCATCATCGTTGTAGCCATAAGCTTCTGCAGTGGTGGAAATGAGAGCTGCCAGGTCATCCAGGGGGCAAGCTACTGCAGTGGGCAGCATCCCGGGAGGATTAGCTGCTGCTGGCAGTCCCTGCACGATCTGGGAGGCCACATGACCATCCAGGAGGTCATGTCCATTGCGTTTCAAGCAGCTTTTGAGATTTATCATTCTGGACACATACTGAGAGTTTGTTTCTCCACGCCTCATCCCTTTTGACATTTCCTTCAGCCAGTCTGCGTTGGCTTGAGTGTTGTAACCACCAACAAATTTCTTGCAAATAAACAGATATGCATCATATGCTGACTGCTTACTTGACACTTCTCCTAACCATTCTTCAGGCACTGACTCATACAGCAGAAGCATTGCAGCCGCATTATGGATGGTTCCAGGCATGGCTGACTGAATGGCAGGAAAAGAACCCTTGGCACTATTGGCAGCAGTGAAGGCATTGTCCCATACCACAAAATTTGTGCCATGACGATCCAATTTAATATGCACCTTGACTTGGGTGGCTATAACCTTGGGAAGTACATCTCCCTCGCCCTTTGATGTGCTGGGTGTACACGGCTGTCGTGTGGGAGACGATGTAGATGCTTCCTCTGTTGTGGGATCCTCCTCAGATGGCTCCCTTGATTTAGATCTCTTTCTCGCCATGCTGATGTCTCTCAGTCTGCGTTAGGTTCTGACCGCTGTGAGTCCCTGTCGTCGTCTCCTTCGTCTGTGTCCGTGCACCACTCCTCTGGGCTGAATCCTTTTCTGCTGCCCAGAAGGGAAAGTAGGAAGTCCTCGTCAAGAGTAGCGAGAGCACACTCCACTGCTGTGTAGGCTGCCCTTTCTTCCCAGTACTCGGGTTTGCTGGGTCCTCCGAGCTGTTGTAGATGTCGTTCAAATAATGCTCGCGTGACGAAGCCTGGGTCCGCGTTGATGAATGAACACTCCCACGCAGTTACTTTGTATGCTGGGTAAGCAGAGAATCGTCGTCTGAACCACAGAGGCTGTTCGAGTTTGCCCAGTCCGTACGCGCGGCTGACAAAATCCTTCACTATAAATGCTCGTTCTTCTGGTGTTCTCGGTCCCGTATCTCCTCCAGCTCGCCTCAAGCTATCATATGTCGGTGGTGAAGGAGGTGGGGGAATAAAAGGTCTTTTGCCGCCGGTCGACATCCTTCCGCTCTGCTTCGTTCGTCCCATCGTAGGCTCGGAACATACTTTCAGTTGCCCAGCTCAAGAGTTTGGTGGGCCCATAACCTGTACAATTCTGGGCGTAATATTCCCTGTATGTCCCGGCACGAAGGGTGTTAAGCTCGGTCGGGTCTCTTGCTGTGTGTAGGAGAGCAAGCAGAGCCCGACTGTGTGTTGACACTTGTGGCAACTGATCAGAGATAAGCACCCGGAGTGCTCTTTCAGTCCCAAACAAGTCATTACATTGCTTCTTGCTCTCTCTCAACGCCAAGGAATTCAAACTACCTCTTCTAAGCATCGACTGATAGTTCGCATTACCATTGTTCGATGAGTCAAGCATTAGCAATATTCTAATACACTTATCTAGACCTCTTCCTAATCAATTGTCCATGCAAGTTACACTTGGATGCAGCACTTCACCTGTATGTCCCGGCACGAAGGGTGTTAAGCTCGGTCGGGTCTCTTGCTGTGTGTAGGAGAGCAAGCAGAGCCCGACTGTGTGTTGACACTTGTGGCAACTGATCAGAGATAAGCACCCGGAGTGCTCTTTCAGTCCCAAACAAGTGCCGAGCCCGTCATGCCTGCTGCCTATATCCTTTCTCGCAATAACGCGTCAAATTGCATTACTCTCTCTTTCTAAAATGGAATCGGTCCAGATCAATTATGGCAGAACTCTAGAGTTCTGCCATCCATTACTCTACCTCTAAGATTGTTCACCTTGATTGCTTTAGGGAAACCTGGCCACTATTACTCTTCTGAGGGAAAGTCACTAATCTGTTCTTTCACTATTATAACAGCTCCGCACACTTACATCATTCTCCCAGACACAGGTATCTCTCGGAAAGCTCTTGTAGTCTGGGGTAATCACACATTGTCCGAGCTTCCGATTCACCTCCTCATTCTCACTCTCACATGTCTGACGAATGGCAGCTTCGTCAGTTCTCTCACAAGCATCCTGAGCACCCTGCCGGATTTGTGTGTCTGTTCCTTCTAGGCACTGTGCTAGTGCCTCTCTCTCTCTCTCTCTCTCTCTCTCTCTCTCTCTCTCTCTCTCTCTCTCTCTCTCTTTCGTCCTCCCACTAAACATGAGCGCTGGGACGCTGGCCCAACTGCGCGCTCACAGGCATAGCCCCCATTTGTGTGGCGGGCACCACATTGTACATGGGCTTCATGAACTGGGACTGTGCAGTTCATGCTCGTCTCACAGGATACATCTCTAACATCACTCTCAGGCACTGTACAGGTCCCACCCAAGCAACTCAGCTCACTTGGACCAGTTTCAGTCTGATCAGAGACTGTCCCCCTTTCATCGCTCACATGTAGTGCAGGTCTCTCGTGATTCTGACTCCTGTCCTGCACTTCCTTTGGTCCCTGTGACTCAATGTCACATTCTGTCAGCCCCACTTGCTCACAGCTCTCTCCCTTCTCCTGTGCCAGCACGAGCTTGCGTGCAGCAGTTCGCTGCTCGTAGCGTTGTGACCTCGTCAACCCGTTAGGAGGTTGACTGGCAGAGTCTGGCTGTGTATCTCGGAGTGACTGCTGTGCTCGCTCCAAAGCCTGTTGATGCTCTCCACCGTCGGGATTCCCTCTAGCCATTCGACGAAGTGTCTCCACCATGCCGGACTGGTCCAAATCCAGGGGTTGTGACTCTCAGAAGGGTCAAGTTGAGCGTCCGCTGGATGACTCCTCTGGAATAGACTTCCCCTGACAGACAGGCTCGGTTGCAGCCTCGTCCGGGGGTTCTGGGAAGGCGCTGTCAGGGCTGTTGCTGGAACAGGGAGGGCTGACAGCTTCCTTCTTGATGCCTGCCTGGAGTGTGTCTGTGGGAGGCTCACTGGGTGGTAGCTGAGTCTGGAGGTCTGCTGGGTACGAGAAATTCTGTGCTTGCCCAGGTGTACTGTTGGCTCCCACTCGAGAGGCTCCTCGAATGTGTTCAACAAATTCCACATCTCTGCTTTCTCTCCAGACCCCCCCTCCAAGATAAATCCGGAACGCTTTGGACACTGGGGAATATCCAGTAAACATGCCAGGCACTGCCTTAGGTGCAAACACTCCCCTCTGATGATCTGGTACATGGACAAAGGCAAGGCATCCCCACGTACGTAAGAGGGAAACATCTGGTTTGTATCCCATAAACATTTCAAAGGGAGTGAGAGGCCTGCCTGTGCTGGGTCCCATATTCAGGAGAGTGCATGCTGTTTCCAAGGCTTCTTTCCACATGACAGGGCTCGCTGCAGCAAAATTAAGCAGGGTTCTGGTTCGCTCCTTCAAGGTCCTGTTGGCTCGCTCTGCTATCCCATTCTGCTGTGGGGTGTAGGGAGCAGACATCTCCAATTTAGTGCCCTGAGAAGCACAGAACTCCTTGAATCTGGCATAAATAAATTCAGTACCTCTGTCGCACCGGATACACTTCACTGTGACTCCTCTTTCTGTCTGCCAGAACATAATAAGGTCTTTAACAACAGACCCAATGACATCCTTAGTTCTCACTGGCAGAACAGCCTTCCATCCAGACGCCTCGTCTGCCACTGTCACCCAGAACCGTTCTCCTGTGATGGCAGCTGGGGAGATGGGACCCACTGTATCAATATGAATTCTGTCAAGAGGATTTACTGCAGGCCTGGAACTTTCACCAAATGGAGGTCGGGTGTGCTTCCCCTCAATACATGCTTCACAATACTTTGGACAATTCTCACATGGTGACAGGGAAGTGTCAATGCCTGTGACCAGCTGTTCGTTGCTCAGGCGTTGCATCCATGGTTTACCCGGATGTCCCATTCTGCTGTGCCACAAAAATCGTCTGGCATAGTCATGCTACAGGTTTTTCTTGGATTTGTTCTTCACTGCAGCTGCCACTGGTAATGAGTTTTGCATTTGGGCAACAGGTAGAGAGTCATGTACGTAATAAAGACCATTTTCTGCTCTGACGGGCATTTTCCAGCCATTTGGACCAGAGACTGTGGTAAATGCACCCAAGCCGTCTGTGGCAAAACAGGCTCCATCACGAAGGGCAGCAGAGACAGACAGGATGTTCGTCGTTGCAGAAGGAACACACTGAACATGATGCAGCCACAGTGGGACACATTGCTGGTTCAATAGGCAGACTGATCCTGTGGCAATAATTCCTCCTGTTGCATCAGACGTGGCCAGCTGCAGAGGGATGGGAGCAGCATGTACTGTGGGAGCATGCAGCAGTGACAGATTATTTACAAGATGAACCGACGCTCCACTGTCTACCAACCAGGACTGTCTGGATATTCTCCCCTTGCATGGTTTGAGGACATTATAGGATACCACGTGTGGCATACCTTCTGGTGGAGGAGAGGGTGGACCAGGTGGTGGGTGCAGTAATGGAACGACTCCAGCGGCAGGGAAGGCATGCTGGACTGCTGGAGGGGGCTGGAGTCCTCCTGGAAGCTGCCCTTGAGGCCACATGCCAATCAGTTGCTGCACAGCTGCCACCACATTCCTTTGTGTCTCTGCGTCCCTCTGTCTCTTGCGGCAGTCTCTCCAGAAGTGCCCCTTTTTGTGACAATAGTTGCACGTACCACGTACCTCCACCTTAGCCTCTGTGTCTGCTGGCTGTCTGGTCTGAGTCGCAGCACATGCAGCCGGAGCAGGGGCTGCAGCAGCTGGGTTTGGCTGTGCTGTCATGACCACTGCGGGCTGATCTGGGTCGTCGTTGTAGCCCATTGCTTCTGCTGTGGTGGAGATGAGGTCTGCCAGCTGGTTCAGGGGATAAGCAACTGCTGTAGGCAGTAGTCCAGGGGAGCTGGCAGCTGCAGGCAAACCCTGTACAATCTGTGTGGCTACGTGCCCATCCAAGAGATCATGTCCATTTCGTTTCAGGCAGCCTTTCAGATTGATCATCCTATTGACGTACTGGGAGATTGTTTCACCTTGTTTCATGCCACGTGACATCTCTTTCAACCAGTCAGCATTGGCCTGAGGGTTGTAGCCTCCCACAAACTTCTTACAGATATGCACATGTGCATCATAGGCTGATGGTTTACTTGACAGTTCACCCCACCACCAGTCTTCTGGAACTGATTCATACAGCAACAGTAATGCAGCAGCATTATGGATAGTCCCAGGCATAGCTTCTTGAATGGCAGGCAGAGAACCCTTTGCATCATTGGCTGCAGTAAATGCATTGTCCCACACCACAAAGTTCTGGCCTTTACGCTGCAGTTTTATGTGGACTTTGACTAGTGTAGCAATGACCTTGGGAAGGGTGTCTCCTTCCCCCTTTGAAGTACTGGGAGTGCATGATTCCCTGGTAGGGGTCGACGTAGACTCCTCTTCTGCTGATTTTGATTCAGAGCTGGTGCTGGTACCCTTCTTCTTCATGCTGTTTGGTGCTGGTTAGCCGTCGCTCCTCTCTGACAATCTGGAGTCTCCGTCCTCGTCCTCACTGTCGTCCTCTGTGACCCACTCGTCCACGTGGAACTTGCCCTCGCTGTGGAAAATTAGTCTGTCAATGAAGTCGTCTCCCAGACTGCTCAAGGCCAACTCAATAGCTGCGTAGGCCGCTTTCTCTGTCCAATATGCTTCGTGTGACGGTCCTCCCGTCTGCTGTAGGCACCTCTCAAAGATTGCGCGTGTCAGATATCCAGGCTCTCCGTTGATGAACGAAACTTCCCACACTGTAAATTTATAGGCTGGATATATTGGAAAGCGATCTTGGAACCACTGAGGAGGCGTGAGTGCACCCCGTCCGTGAGCTTCGTTGACCTTCCTCTTCCTTCCTTTACAAGAAATGCTCGTTCTTCAATCGTTCGTGGTCCTTTCTCTCCTCCTGCCTTTCTTCACTCGTTATATGTTGGAGGAGGAGGTGGAGGAGGAGGAGGTCCAGCTCCGCCCGTGCTCATGCGTCCGCTTTGTCGCGTTCGCGCCATTGCAGATTACTTTGCTCGAGTCATACATTTTACATGCCCCGCACAAGAGTTGGTGGGCCCATAACCTGTAAACTTCTGAGCTTGGCGTTTCCTGTATGACCCGGGCACGAAGGGTGATTAGCTCGTTGGCACTCTTGTTGTGTGTTGGAGAACAAGCAGTGACCGAATGTGAATGAGGACTTGATAGGCAACAGTTAAGAGATAAGCACCCGAAGTGCCTTTATTGTCCCAATCAAGTCATTACAATGCTACTTGCTTTCTCTCATCACTCCGTAATTCAAACTACTTAATCTACGTAACTACCGATAGTCTGAATTACCAGTGTTCAATGAGCAAAAGCATTAGCACCAACTTAATAACATTACCTAGACCTCTTCCTAACCCATTGTCAATGAGGCTTCTGTCACTCAATGTCAGGTTACCTGTATGACCCGGGCACGAAGGGTGATTAGCTCGTCGGCACTCTTGTTGTGTGTTGGAGAACAAGCAGTGACCGAATGTGAATGAGGACTTGATAGGCAACAGTTAAGAGATAAGCACCCGAAGTGCCTTTATTGTCCCAATCAAGTGACTCGTCCTTGCACGCCGGCGTCATAAATCCTTTCTAGCAAACCGTGTCCGATTACCTCATTCTCCGTAATCTACGCGAAATTGGTCTAGATTGGTTCTGGCAGAACTCCTAGGTTCTGCCGCCTATTACTCATTCTAATGAATGTTCCCGCTAGTGATTCCGAGCTGAGCTGGCCACTATTTCTCTTCTGAGGGAAAGGCACCAAATGTTCTTTCACTATTATAACAGTATGTATGTATGTATGTATGTATGTATGTATGTATGTATGTATGTATGTATGTATGTATGTATGTATGTGTGTATATATATATATATGTATATATATATATATATTTGTATATATATATATGTATATATATATGTATATATATATGTATATATATATATATGTATATATATATGTATATATGTATATATATATATGTATATATGTATATATGTATATATGTATATATGTATATGTATATGTATGTATATGTATGTATATATGTATATATATGTATATGTATATGTATGTATACATGTATATATGTATATATATGTATATGTATGTATATGTATATGTATATACCGTACCGTCGCAAATTATTGTTCATTATAATTTATTTGAACACCCAAAAAAGGCCAGATATTAATTATAAATATTAAAAATGAGAAAATCTAATGGCGCTAAATGTTGAACACCCCCCTCGGGGGGTTTTCTGAATATTTTTTATTTCTGAACATCTCCAAAAACTACCAGAGAACCTTCTAAACATCTAGATAATGTTTAAACACTCCTAAAAAAATGTCTTAGCCACCAAGAACCTCTAACACCATATGTAAAACCCATAGTAGTCCACCTCGGGACGTGATGATGTCCCGCCCTACTCAACTAACTCTAGATCACTATCTTGGCTACTTGAGTCATTATCTGATTCACTGCCTTCCTCAACTGAACTGAGCTCTGTCTCTGCCTCTGAGCTGTCATATGTCTGAGCTGTCATCACTGTGCGCTTGTTCTTGCTGCCCTTAGGTCGCCGGGGCCCCCTCTCGGCACAACCTTGGTCATATCTGATCCTAGATCAGAATTGACAAAATCGGTTTCTAGGCGATGAAAACACGTCCCATTATATTTTTTAACGATGCAATAGTGTCTTCCGATCATCCGTGCAAGTCGGGGATGCACGTGCCGCTGTTTTTAATTCCGAAATTTAATGGCGCAAATTATTGAACACCCGATTTTGGGGTTTTCTGAATATTTTTAAATTTGAACACCCAAATAATTATGTGAACAATAATTTGCGACGGTACGGTATGTATATATAAATATGTATATGTATATATATAAATATATATATATATATATATATATATATATATATATATATATATATATATATATATATATATATATATATATATATATATATATATATATATATATATATATATATATATATATAAATATATATATATATATATATATATATATATATATATATATGTATATATATATATATATATATGTATATATATATATATATATATATATATATATATATACCGTACCGTCGCAAAATATTGACCCACGACGTTTTCGGGGGGTCAAAATTAAATTTATGAATAAACCGCCGGTTGAGGGGGGTCAATATTTTGCGACATTATTTTCTGGAATTTTTTCCAGCATACGGACGCCTACGAGGTGTAGGAGAGTTCTCGAGACACTTTGACATTATATAAAAACTCGGTAATGAAGGTTTGGGCCAATTAAGTGTTATTCAGTGCTGATGTAGGTTAGGATATGAGGATATTAAGTATATTCTTATTATTTTTAACTGTCTTGAGAGGGGGGGTTAATAATTTGCGCCATTGTTTTTAGGATATTTTCTTATTTTTAATTAATAAATCGGGTTTTTTGGGGGGTCAAAATAAAAATATGGGTCAATCTATATGTGTGTGTGTGTGTGTGTGTGTGTGTGTGTGTGTGTGTGTGTGTGTGTGTGTGTGGGTGTGTGTGTGTGTGTGTGTGTGTGTGTGTGTAATATGTAACCACGATGGTCGAGGAAGAGGGCGTCCAGCGTACAGGTGAAGGACGTAATATTTGAGGATGAGTGCTCGCTCGTCTGGAGTACGATCTCCTCGAGGTCCCCCGGCTTTAATTCGATCGTTGTACGAAGGAGGTCCGGTCCTTAAGTGAGCAGGAACGTTGACACAGGTGCTTTTTCTTGCCGGCTGCTTCGCGCGGCGTTTCTTAGCCATTCACGGCTGTCTTCCTCTGTTCTCAGAGCCACCCACACTCAACGGAAGAGTGGTGGGCCCATAACCTGTTAGGTTATGGGCTTGGCGTATTCCTGTGCAGTGGCAGCACGGAGGGTGTGAGTCACGGTCCGCTCTACTGTGTGTCGAAGAGTAGAAGCAAGGACATGAACAATCAAGGACTGATTGGGCAACTTTAAGGAAACACCCGGAGAGTTTGTGTAGTCCCAATCAAGTCTATTACAATTGCTCTCTCGTTCTCTCTTAACAGCGGAATTCAAACTACCCTAACTGGTTCTCACTCAGATAGGATCACTCTCATTGTCCGATGATAAGAAAGCCAAGCACATACACACAACATGATATACTGAAGGCTTACAGAGCCTCAAATATCCTAAACCATTTACAATTACGTTACCTGTGCAGTGGCAGCACGGAGGGTGTGAGTCACGGTCCGCTCTACTGTGTGTCGAAGAGTAGAAGCAAGGGCATGAACAATCAAGGACTGATTGGGCAACTTTAAGGAAACACCCGGAGTGCTTGTGTAGTCCCAATCAAGTGCCTTGCCCATCCGTGCAAACACCACTACCTTCCTGCACCAAGCGTGTCTGTAACTTGCGTTACCTTTATCTACAGCTAAACTAACCATAACTACGTTGTCTCTAAGGTTTCGCCCTATTTATTTATAATTATTGTCACTGACGGAAATGCCACTATTACTCCTCTGAGGGAAGGGCATAAAACCCTCATCCATCACAACAGTTTTGTAAAACACGTTTGTTTGTAGAACGTAGGCCCTCGTCGGGATCCGTTGACGCCACAGAACTCCGTGACTAATAAAACATAATTATGAACTTGGTAATACACAAAATAACATATAAATCATGCTTGGATGGTGCATACGACAACCCCATCTTTTTTCCATGAATCGTGATCTACCGAGATCGGGAATGCGACCGGTGTTCACCGTCGGAATGATAAAAAGCGATCAAGGGAACCCACAGACCCCTGCTTTGATACAGACTTATAACCTTTCATTGATTTTTTGCGTTAAAGACATTGTTTGTGAAACATTCGGCTGCAATAGCGGGAGGAAGCAGGCTCTGCAGTACATATACAAGGTTCAATGTATCCCTGTGTCCGAAAGTGCGGATGGGTAGTGTGCGGCCACCACTGCCGACGAGGAGGACATGGGTTCAAATCCCACTCGAAAAAAGAAGGAAAAAAAGTTACTTTCCTTGAGCCAGGTGATATGGGCAGGAAGCTGGGGGATACTAGGAGGAAACTGAGGATAAGGCGGGGTATATGGAGTTAAGGCGGGGTATATGGAGTGAAGGCGGTGGTATATGGAGTGAAGGCGGTGGTATACGGAGTTAAGGCGGTGGGATATGAGAGGCCACGTGGTGCAGCGCAGACTAGCCGAGGAAATACATCATTTATTTCACCGGCAAAAACCCCCCCATATCACCCAGCTGGGGTATAAATATATATATATACGGTACGGTATATATATATATATGTATATGTATATGTGTATATGTATATGTATATGTATATGTATATATATGTATATATATATATATGTATGTATATATATATATGTATATATATATATATGTATATATATATATATATATGAATATATATATATATATATGTACATATATATATTTATACATATAAATATATATATATATATAAATATATATATATATATATGTATATATATATATATATGAATATATATATATATATATATATATATATATATATTCATATATATATATACATATATATATATATATATATATATATATATATATATATATATATATATATATATATATATATATATATATATATATATATATATATATATATATATATATTTATATTTATATGTATATTTATATTTATATGTATAAATATATATATGTACATATATATATATATATATATATATATATATATATATATATATATATATATATATATATATATATATATATATATATATATATATATTATATATATATATATATGTATATATATATATATATGTATATATATATATATGTATATATATATGTATATATATATATATATGTATATATATATATGTGTGTGTGTGTGTGTGTGTGTGTGTGTGTGTGTGTGTGTGTGTGTGTGTGTGTGTGTGTGTGTGTGTGTGTGTGTGTGTGTGTGTGTACCTTTCATACCAGCTATTCCGGGGCTAGAGGGTGCTTCCCGAGGGAAGCTGTGGAAATTTCTGAGATCCCGAGGGCGTTAGCCCGAGGGATCCCAGAAATTTCCACAGCTTCCCGAGGGAAGCAGTACGAGATTTCGTGGTATCACCTGACCAGCCTCGGAATAGCTGTTATGAAATATGCTTAGAAAGAGTTTTAAGTGTGCATGACCCGGCACACGCGGAGACGAGATTATGTAAGCACCACCAATACTCCCCATGGGCCCCATACCTACACGAAGG
Source organism: Botryococcus braunii (assembly GCA_002005505.1). Classification (NCBI taxonomy): domain Eukaryota; kingdom Viridiplantae; phylum Chlorophyta; class Trebouxiophyceae; genus Botryococcus; species Botryococcus braunii. The sequence continues at coordinate 86,325 of KV908642.1, forward strand.
GCCTTGGCCTCCACCCAGCATAACCAAGCCCTTGAAGAAAATCACAGACAGACCAATGGCATACAATTAGTTCCTGGTTTGTGGCGGGCGACCCTGTCATCCGGATAGATCCACAGCATCCCCAGCAACCTGTGGATGTACACGGAAACAGGGACGTGGTATAGAAGTGAAGGTTTTATTACCTAACAGGGGGATGCTTACACTCGGATATGAGTGAGTACACGTTTAAAATAGTGAGAGCTGTTATTGGAACATGCCTAGGGGGTCTGCACCGTACCTGTGTCTATAGGTTTGGGTGGGAATTCTGATTGCAGATGTGATCAGTATCTGAATCAGAATCCCGTGTACGTGGATGCAAGTCAATAGCGTGTTTGTGTGTCTTGGCAATACCCTCTGTATGCATTCATGGGTATTTAAGTGTTCAGTCAAAGGAGCTTTTGGCAATATGTATGGGCCCCAATAACTCTTATGTTCGACAGGGTGAAAACTTGTTGTATTAGATGAGTTATTTGTGCCTTTCCCTCAGTGGAGTAATAGTGGCTTTTCCGTCAGTGACAATAATAAATGACTAATATGGGCGAAACTGCAAAGACTCCGCGGTTATAATCAGTTTGAATGTAGATAGAGATAACGCAAGTTACAGACACGTTCAGTGCAGGAAGGTAGTGGTGCTAGCACGGACAGGCAAGGCACTTGTTTGGGACTACACAAGCACTCCGGGTGTTTCCATAAAGTTGCCCAATCAGTCCTTGATTGTTCATGTCCTAGACTCTACTCTTCGTCACACAGTAGAGCGGACCTTGACTCACACCCTCCGTGCCGCCACTGCACAGGTAACGTGATTGTGAATAGAATAGGAGATTTGAGGCTCTGTTAGCCTTAGTATTTCATGTTATGTGTATGTGCTTGGCTATCTTGTCATCGGACAATGAGATTGATCCTTTGTGTACTAGTACGTACCAGTTAGGGTAGTTTGAATTCCGTTGTTAAGAGAGAGCAAGTGAGCAATTGTAATTGACTTGTTTGGGACTACACAAGCACTCCGGGTGTTTCCTTAAAGTTGCCCAATCAGTCAGTGATTGTTCATGTCCTAGACTCTACTCTTCGTCACACAGTAGAGCGGACTTTGACTCACACCCTCCGTGCCGCCACTGCACAGGAATACGCCAAGCCCATAACCTAACAGGTTATGGGCCCACCACTCTCCCGTTGAGTGTGGGTGGCTCTGAGAACGGAGGAAGACAACCGTGAATGGCTAAGAAACGCCGCACGAAGCAGACGGCAAGAAAAACTACCTGTGTCAACGTTCCTGCTCACCTAAGGACTGGACCTCCCTCGTACAACGATCGAATCAAGGCTGGGGGACCTCGAGGAGATCGTACACCAGACGAGCGAGCACTTATCGTCAAAGACTACGTTCTTCATCTGTACGCTGGACGCCCGCTTCCTCTACCATCGTGGTTTGGGGAAAGATTTCCTCTATATCCAGCTTACAAGTTCACCCCGTGGGAGATTTCGTTTGTGAATCTTGAGCCCGGGTTCATCACGAAGGCTAAGTTCCTGAAGTATTGGCGTACCATCGTTTGGCTGAACAGAGAGCAGGAAACAGCTGAAATTACAGCGTACAACTCAGTGGAGTTAGCATTGTCCACTATCCCTGTAGCTGCTTTCAAAGACACCCTGTCTCTGAGTGTTCGAAGTGAAGCTGACTGGGAGACGGAGTCAGACAGTGATGAGTCCGATGGTTGAGGTGACTGCCTGAGTGTTCCTTGTTCATCATACATATTGCAGACAATGACATCAAAGAAGAAGGGGCAGTCAACGAGTGGGGCTTCAACATCAAACAGTGAGACCACCACCTCTACACCTGTCCGAGAACCCTGCACCCCAAGTACATCAAGGGGGGAAGGTGATGTGTTGCCAAAAGTCATCCCCACTCAGGTTAAAGTACACATCAAACTGAGGGAAAAGGGACAAAAATATTCTGATCTGGAAGAGTGCATATTTGGCAGCTAATGAGGCAAAGGGGTCTCTTCCTGCAGTGCTGGAGGCCATGCCACGCACGTTGCATGATGCAGCAGCTCTGTTACTGTTGTTTGAATCTGTGCCAGAGGAGTGGCAGGGAGAACTGGCAGAGCTGGCATCTGCATATGATGTTTATGAGTACATATGCAGGAAGTTCATTGGTGGACACAATCTTCAGGCAAACATGGACTGGTTGCAAGAAATGGGTCAGTGGATGAGACATGATGAAACAATTTCTCAATATGTGAATCGTATGCTCAATCTCAAAGCATGCCTCCACAGAAATAATCATCATCTGATGGATGGCTTTGTAGCGACCCAAATAGTGCAGGGTCTCCCTGAGGCAGCTAAGGAGCCTGGCAGCCTGTCCACAGCCGTCGCACACCCACTCAACAAGCTGGCTGAATTACTGCGTACCACTGCAGCAGCCCTGGGCTTTGATGAGACAGCTCCCCGCCAGCCCAGAGTCATGGCCATTACCCCAGGCACAGGTGGAGCCAGCAACCCGCCAGCAGCAAGTGCAGCAACTACTCAGCAGTCTTCTGGTCCCCCTGATCCCAAGGGAGTATGCAACTACTGCAACAAAAAGGGCCATTATTGGAGAGACTGCAAAAAGAGGCGCAGGAACGAGGAGACACAGAGGAACGTGGTAGCAGCAGTCCAGCAGCTGCAAGGCATGTGGCCTCAGGGCCAGCCACCAGTGGGTGGACACCATCCTCCAGTAGCCCAACTGGCCCATCACGGTGCAGAAGCCTTCCCTGCATGGTTCCAGCCTCCTGCTCCACCTCCACCTCCTCCAGAAGGTATGCTGTACACAATATCCAACAATGTCCTGGACAGTACGATCAATAAACCTTTGCAGCACTCCTGGCTGGTAGACAGTGGGGCATCAGTGCATCTAGTAAATGACGTGGCTTTGCTGCATAATCCTATCATCCATGCCAAACCAATCCCCCTGCACTTGGCTACCTTTGATGCCACGGGTTGTATCATTGCATCTGGGTCAGTCTGTATTTTGAGCCCTCAACGCACTTTTGGATCCACCATGTGCAGTGTGTTCCCTTAGCTACCACCAACATCCTGACAGTGTCTGCTGCCCTTAGGGACGGTGCAGTATTTCGAACAGACAATGTGGGTGCCTTTTCGCACGTCAGTGGACCAAACCACGGGAGAGCTCAGGTCACTGCAGAGATGGGACTGTACTACATTCACAGTGTAGTTGCAGTGAGAGGGACCAGCACGTTAAAGCATGCAGCCAGTGCAACCAAACAGTCAAAGTCCAGTACTTTGTCACACAGCTGTGCCAAACGTTACTTATGGCATGACAGGATGGGACACCCGGGAGATACGTGGATGCAGCGTCTGGCTAAGGAGAACCTGGTGACTGGGATTGACACCTCTCTCTCTCCCTGCACTGTCTTCCCGGTACACTGTGAAGCGTGTATTGAAGGAAAGACTGCCAGACCCTCTTTCGGAACCAGCACCAGACCTGCCTTGGAACCCCTGGACCGAGTGCACATAGATACTGTGGGTCCCATTACACCTGCAGCCATTACTGGTGAACGTTTGTGGGTTACTGTACTGGATGAAGCTTCTCAGTGGAAAGATGTTATCCCAGTAAAGTCCAAAGACACCATCAGCGCAGCAGTCACAGACTTATCGGTTTACTGGCAGACGCAAAGGAAAACCACTGTGAAGTGTATCAGATGTGACAGAGGAACTGAATTTATTAATGCTCGGTTCAAGGAGTTCTGTGCCTCCCAGGGGACTAAGCTGGAGACCTCTGCTCCCTACACCCCACAGCAGAATGGAGTGGCAGAACGAGCCAACCGAACCCTGAAGGAAAGGACCCGGACCATCCTAGCCTTTGCTGCAGCCAGTCCCACCCTCTGGAAAGAAGCACTGGAGACAGCATGCACCCTGCTCAACATGGGACCAAGTACAGGCAGGGACCTTACCCCCTTTGATTTGTTCTGGGGATATAAGCCTGATGTCTCACTTCTGCGCACATGGGGCTGCCTTGCATAAGTGCATATTCCAGATGTACAGAGGCCAGTCTTTGCACCAAAAACTGTGCCGGGAATGCTCACCGGTTATTCAGCCTCCTCCAAGGCCTATCGTATATACATGGGTGGGGGTATATGGCGAGAGAGCAGAGATGTCATTTTTGTGGAGCACCTCAGAGGGGCCTCTCGTATCGGTCTCAGTGTGACTCCAGCTCAGTCTGAGGAATTTCTGTGTCCTGTTTCCTCTGAGACCAGCACTTCCAAACAGTACTCAGAGCCAGTTCATGTATCCTGTGAAAACGACAATGAGGCAGAGATTCGGGATTCAGCCAGTGAGTCATTACACCCTCACATTTCCCAGAAAGACGCAGACTCAGAATGTCCAGGACCCTCTGGGAAGGCTGAGCCCGAGCCTGACCCCAAGAGATCCCCTGCTCCCGCGGAGATCCGAAGGACCATCGAAGCAGCTCTGGACCTGGCTCGCGGCACTCATTCGGACTCGGGTCTACAGCAACAAATGATGCGAGCTCAGGAGACTCTCAGACCAACTGGCCTGGAGAATTCCAATCTGTCTGCTGATGGGCTGACAAGAGCTCAGAGGCATGAGCAACGAACACTTGCAAGAGAACTCCTACTGTCACAGGAGATGGGAGAGAGCAGAGGTAGAGTGGGGCTGACTGAAAGTGACACACCGTCACCGGGACCAGGGGAAGTGCAGGTAGATGGGTGCCAGTCTGAGAGCTCTGACGGCTCTGACTTTCATGTTAGTGATGGGAGGGGGGCAGCCACAATCATGACTGCACATGGTCCCAGGGAGCTGAGTCGCACGGGTGGGTCCTGTCCAGTGAATGAGCTTCATGTCAGCGGTGAGACTTGTGTGGAAACGTCTGGCTCTCCCCAGCAGTGGCGTGGACTGGTAGGGGAAGGTGGTGACAGCCACAGACCTGAGAAGAGACATCCCACTCTCTCGGAAGCAGCCAGAAATGTCTGTGAGAGCAGTGCTGGGTCTGCATCCCAATACATGTGTGAGAGCCGAGAAGAGGAGGTGAAAAAGGTGCACAGACAGTGTGTGATACCACCAAATTACCAGTGCAGCCCGAGAGGTACCTGTGTATGGGAGAAGGATGTCAGGGATGAGAGGTCACAGACTGTTGTGACACAATGTGGAAGTCAGAGACACACAAGTCAAGAAAGTGAGGGGAAGCTCAGGGGTGAACAGAGCCTACCTCATCCTGCCTGTGAGAGCCCTCAAAAGCCTGAGCTTGAGAGGATGTGTAAGCGTGTGGATGTGGAGGTGAACCGGAAGCTCAGACAATGTGAAAAGCCTCCTGACTATGGATGCTTCCCGGGAGGTACCTGTGTCTGGGAGGAAGATGTGAGTGTGCGAGACTGCAAACTGAGCAGTGCAAAGTGCGAATCTAAGCGAGAGAGAAACATGAGAGAAAGTTCTGATCACACTGAGAGAAAAGCTAGCTGTAGTGCGGCGAGTGTCAGTGGAAGAGTAGTGGGTTCTGAGGGTGTAGCCAACAGCTCTCCCAAGGGTAAGGGAGAGGAGGGGAAGCACACTGGTGTTAGATTTGGTAAAATCCATGTTCCCTCTAATCTAAGGGAAGCTCAGATGTCCCCTCAGTGGGAATATTGGAAGGCTGCTATGCAAGAAGAGCAGAATTCATTAGACACCCACGAAGTTATGGAATATGTTCCCAGACCTCATGGGCATAAGGTGATACCAGTTCACTGGATTTTCTCAGTAAAAATGGATGCACATGGCAATGTTGTGAGATTCAAGGCAAGATTGGTTGCTCAGGGATGTAGACAAATTCCTGGAGTAGATGTCATGGAGGTATTCGCACCAACTAGCAGCTATGGAGCTAGGAGAGCCCTGCTAGCAGTGGCTGCCAGGGAAGGTTACGAGATTCATCAGGTAGATGTTAAGACAGCCTTTCTCAATGGTGAGCTGGAGGAAGAAGTGTATGTAACACAACCTCCAGGGTTTGAGAATGGCGATCGCAATACCGTGTGTCGACTTAAAAAGGCACTTTATGGCCTAAATCAGGCCCCACGTGCCTGGCACAAGACCCTTAATGACAAACTTGAAGTCTTGGGGTATGAGGTGTGCAAGAGTGATGCTGGAGTTTATGTGAGATGCTCTGAGGATGGAGGTAAATCTTACGTGCTAATTTACGTAGATGATCTCCTGATTGTGTCCAAGGGCATGTCAGAGGTGGAGAGAGTGAAAGAGCTTCTCAAGAAAGAAATCACCATCCACGATCTGGGGGAGGTGAAGGATTTCTTAGGTTGTCAAGTCATGAGAAATAGAGAGAAGGGGTTAATCTCCCTGAGTTGCATTCCTAAGATAGATGCACGTGTGGAGAAGTTTGGTCTTTGTCTTGAGTCAGTTGGGCCCGATACCCAAATGACAAAAGATTTTGTAATGTCTCAGATGCCTGCACCAAAGGATGGGAGTAACAGTATTGGTGCTGGAAGTGTTCTGCCTCCTGGTCACCGATACTGTGAGTTAGTTGGGTCACTGCTCTACATAGCTAACACCACTCGCCCTGATATATCCCAGGCTGTAGGAGTACTGTCGAGGTGCAGGATGTCACCCACAACAGCACACTGGAATGAGGCTGTCCGTGTGTTGAAATATCTTAAGGGAACCCGAGACCTGGTTCTGATCCTTGGTGGAAAAGAAACAGAGTTGGAGGGATATGTTGATGCTGATTACGGTGGCGATCAAGACCACCGTTTCTCCACCACCGGCTTCGTCCTCACTGTGTTTGGAGGAGCAGTTGTGTTGGGAAGTAAAAAAGCAATCTGCTGTGGCTACTTCCACAGTAGAAGCAGAGTTCATGGCAGCAAGTGCTGTTGTGAAGGAAGCTAATTGGCTGAGGGGATTCCTAGAGGAAATTGGCGTGTTACCCTGGATAGTGAAGATACATTGTGATAACCGAGGGTGCATCAACCACCTCAGGAATCCAGTGTATTCTAAACATACCAAGCACATTGCAATCAGCTGTGCACGTGAAGCTATTGCAAAGGGGCAGGTTGACTTCAAATACATTCAATCTGCCAGAAATGTGGCTGACATCTTCACCAAACCACTTGTGAGATTAGTATTTCAGAGTCATAGAAACTCACTAGGTCTTGCCAAGTTCTGGTGAGGAAAAGGCAAGGGGAAGTGTTGTATTAGATTATTTATTTGTGCCTTTCCCTCAGTGGAGTAATAGTGGCTTTTCCGTCAGTGACAATAATAAATGACTAATATGGGCGAAACTGCAAAGACTCCGCGGTTATAATCAATTTGAATGTAGATAGAGATAACGCAAGTTACAGACACGTTCAGTGCAGGAAGGTAGTGGTGCTAGCACGGACAGGCAAGGCACTTGTTTGGAACTACACAAGCACTCCGGGTGTTTCCATAAAGTTGCCCAATCAGTCCTTGATTGTTCATGTCCTAGAATCTACTCTTCGTCACACAGTCAAGCGGACCTTGACTCACACCCTCCGTGCCGCCACTGCACAGGTAACGTGATTGTGAATAGAATAGGAGATTTGAAACTCTGTTAGCCTTAGTATTTCATGTTATGTGTATGTGCTTGGCTATCTTATCATCGGACAATGAGATTGATCCTTTCTGAGTACGTACCAGTTAGGGTAGTTTGAATTCCGTTGTTAAGAGAGAGCAAGTGAGCAATTGTAATTGACTTTTTTGGGACTACACAAGCACTCCGGGTGTTTCCTTAAAGTTGCCCAATCAGTCCTTGATTGTTCATGTCCTAGACTCTACTCTTCGTCACACAGTAGAGCGGACCTTGACTCACACCCTGTTGTATAAACTGATAGGTACGTATAGATACGTGATGGCAAACGTACTAGATACAGGGGCGCTATCAGTTTATCAAGTGGTTTTAGGAAACATTGTATAACTTGAATTTCTCCACGTGTGGAGTACAAGTAAGAAGATGCGCCTGATTGCGTGTCAAAGGGTAATGTATTATGTTCAGTTAGGTTGATCATATAAGTGACCTCCATGCAGTACAGGTCTTGTACTAGTGACGGTTAGGTCACAAGGTAAAGACTCCATTGAGTGTGTACGCGTGTATAAGTATGAGATCCCTGGTGCAGCTATAGAGCTACACGTTGGCATAGGGCCAAGTCAGGGTTGTTTATGTGACCATGCAGTACGGTACAGCCTCTCGAAAGGAACTGTACCGTTACCGCCGGTTACGATCAGAAGGCATAGAAACGCCAGATCGCGAGCAAGCTTGGCAGTCGATGGGGTGTGGAATGCATCTGGGCTTCGAACTCCAAGCTGAATAATGTTTGCTCTGTATTGAAGGACTGCTTGATATACTGCTGTCACATTCATTTCAATACAGGTAAGCTTGCGATCGCTGGCAAGGGTAACGGTCGCAGTCGTGTGGCTGCGATCGTAGGCGTTAAGCACATGCATACTGATGTTTCTGCTGATTATGAAACATTACATGTGTCTTGTGTTGCAGGAGCTGCATTGCTTGTATGTTACTGTTGTGCGAACAGTAAGGCTATTTGTTTGTGACGAGTTGCACACTGGTTATAGCGGTGAGTACAGATACGTATAACAAGCATGCTCCTGCTGGTTAAATAACTGTTTTGTTTTGATCTCTGATGATCCACATATTGTGCAGATTGGTTGGGAGTAGCCATTAAACTCCTGGGACTGCTGAAGGGCCAAGGGTGTCCTGATCGGAGAGCAGTCGGTACGTACACATATGTGGATAGGTTACGTGTGTGTTTTATGTGGTTTAGATATATTTTATGGACACTGATGAACCCACAAGTAAATCGTAACGCTCGGGTGCAGGCAGATATAGACGGCAGTGCGAGCACTGGTCTATATAGACATTGAGAGTACTTGGTGGTGTTCACAGGTAAATATACGTAAACCATTTGTAACGAGTCGATGGGGTGTGGAATGCATCTGGGCTTCGAACTCCAAGCTGAATAGTGTTTGCTCTGTATTGAAGGACTGCTTGATATACTGCTGTCACATTCATTTCAATACAGGAGCTGCATTGCTTGTATGTTACTGTTCTGCGAACAGTAAGGCTATTTGTGTGTGACGAGTTGCACACTGGTTATAGCGATTGGTTGGGAGTAGCCATTAAACTCCTGGGACTGCTGAAGGGCCAAGGGTGTCCTGATCGGAGAGCAGTCGGCAGATATAGACGGCAGTGCGAGCACTGGTCTATATAGACATTGAGAGTACTTGGTGGTGTTCACAGGAAGTGATTCTCTGACGGCATACGTACCGCTTACAGTTACGGCATCCTCCAACTAATACACAACAAAGGTGCTGGGCCCACAACTTGCTGCATGCCAGAGGAGGAAGTCATTGTGATCGAAGATACACCGGAACCTGAAGAGCAACGGACGCCGAGACCTTTCCCAACAACGAGAGGAAGAGGACTGCGACCTGCATTACGTCAACAGCATCCAAGAAGACCAGAATACTCAGAGTATCCCATTCCTTTTGTCAGGACTCACTTTGAAGTTCCTGACTATTTTGGAGACCCGGGTCTGTATATTCATATTGAGAGGCCTGGTGTTCCAAAGGGTCAATTTCAAAGGCCAATTGTGCATCACCAAGACATTGTGCTGAACAATCTTCCTGATCCTGTTGAACGAGCAAACTACATATTTGTTAAGACTTGTGAAAGTGAAGAAGGGTCCGCTCTGTGTGGAGGAATCATATCAACGGCATTCTTGGCTGGTCTGACACAGCCACGAGAGGAGCCCATTTTGGTCAAGTGGGAGGAATTGATTGTGTTCAGTGATCCCCTTGCTGATAGCCTGGTGCATGAGGTAGCAGAGCTATACGGGAAGAGCCTTCCAAAAGAAGACTGGGAGGTGCACTATTTTCTGAAAGTGTGGAACCGTTTGCAGGAGTTATTTAAGCTAAATGCACACGGGCCACGGGAAGGTTTTCCTTCGTTCTTTCTCGACAGAGCTATTGTTGAGGGAAGAGAGGGAACAGGACAGGTACTCAGGTGGTACAGAGAATACCATGTGTATATCGAGCTGGTACAGTTCCAGTTCCGTTTACACCAAGGGCAGAGTAAGGCAGTATTTGACCGACTGCCATCATGGAGGGAGGTGGAGGAGCTGGGACTCAATCCGTTGCGGCTCCATCCGGATTACTTCCAGACCTACGAGGGGATCTCACGGGGGTGGCTGGAACCAGTGATGGGGTTACAGCGACTGACATGGGAAGAGATTCAGGAGTTGGAACAGCAGTGGCTAGGGGATCTGAACCGGCCAGTACATCTGGCCGGGAAGATCCGACTAGTCCAGTGAACTCCAGTCTGCAGGTCACCACCTCCTTAGATAGACTGGGTTTTTCGTTGGACATCTGGACACAAAATGTGTTCCATTGTGCCGTGAGCAGGAATGTGCTGGAATGCCTAAAAACGTCCATGCCAGGGACTAAAGGGGATGCAGTGGCACTGCATTTGTTGCTGCAAAAGGTTCCAGAAGTGTGGGCTCAGAAGGTGGCATTCGCTGAATCTGCAGCAGTGGCATTTAAATGGATTATGAGCCAGTTCCAAGGGGGAGCAAACTTGGAAATCAATGACCAATGGCTGGAGCTGTTGGACAGTGAAATAATGGGGAGTGAGGGCACGTTGGAAGAATATGTGGCTAGGAAAGAGCTGCTGGCAAAAAGACTGAACGATAACAACATGCCAGTAACGCAAACAAAACTCAAGAAGTCAATCCTGAAGTGCCTTCCGTACCAGTTTGATGCTCATAAACCAAGTTTATCTTCTTCCACTGCTACATGCAATATTAACCAAACTTTGGCTGCTATAAGGGTGGTTGCAGAAACCATAGGTTTCAATGATCAGCAACCAAGGGCTCCAAGGGCGGCTGTTGTCCGCAAGCCGGGTCCGGCTGTCAGGAACGATAATCGGACATGCTATGAGTGTGGTGAGAGGGGGCACATTAAAATGAACTGCCCAAGACTTGTGCACCCTCCTAACCGAGGTAACCCACCCGCTGGAGAAGAGGTAAATCCAAGGGCAGGGATGGCATCCTCAAAGTTACAAAACACTGGGGAAGGGCAGTGGATTGTTGACACGGGTGCTACTAACCATATATGCAATGATTTGCATTTAATGTCCAATGTCATTGTTTATGATGAAGCCAAACCACTGGGACTGGCAGCGAGTGATGGTCAAGGATTGCGAAAGGCACAGGGAAATGTGTGTCTATCTGTGCAAGGTGGGGGAAGTGTGTTGCTTACACATGTTGAGTATGTCCCGACAGCGACTGATAACCTCTTGTCCGTGTCAGCTGCCGTCAAAGATGGATGCACATTCTCTGTAAATGAAAAAGGGGAATATGTAGCTGTCATGTGCCAGGCAAATGAGTTCATGTGTGATATTGAACCGAAAGGGAGCTTATACTTCCTGTCACACAAAAGTGGGCTCTGTGCATGGGGAGGGGCGGCTGCACTTTTAGTAACTACACGAGAAGAGACAGAGTTGTGGCACAAAAGGTTGGGACATCCGGGAGTTGTATGCATGTCAAGAATGTTGAGAGAGCAGATTGTGAATGAGGTTAAAGGAAGTGTGGGTGAAGTAGAAAGAGTTGTGACTCACTGTGACGGTTGTATACGGGGGAAGCAGACTAGGACTCCCACGCCTTCCTCCACTGCGGCTGAGTCTACTGAGAGACTTCAGCTGGTCCATATGGACGTAGTGGGAGAGCTGCCTGTGGCTGGGCTGAATGGAGAGAAGTATATGCTGGTCCTTTTGGACGACTTCTCGCATAGAATCCAAATCAGGACTTTCAGTTCAAAGACTGAGGTAGGAGCACTCGTTCAAGAGGTCCTCTTGAATTGGGAGGTGTCAACTAAATGTAAAGTTGGCACTGTTAGGACGGACAGAGGTACTGAATTTGTAAACCGCGAGCTGGCAGATTTCTTTGCCAGAAAGGGGATCGCGCATCAGACCTCTGCACCGTACACGCCTCAACAAAATGGCAAGGTAGAGCGTGTAAACAGGGTAATCAAGGAACGAGTGAGGGCCCTCCTCTTCACAGCAGAGGCAGGGCCTGAACTCTGGGCTGAGGCAGCACACACTGTGGTACGACTGCTGAATGTGAGTGCCGTCAGTGGAAAGGAGTCTTGTCCGTATGAGGCATTCTATGGCAAGAAACCCTCAGTTGCTCACCTGAAGGTTTGGGGTTGTTTGGCTTATGTGAAGCTGCCTGATAGGCAGCTGTCAGCACTTGGTCCGCGCTCAGTTGCGGGCATGTTTGTGGGATATGAAACAGGATCCAAGGCGTATCGGATCCTGGTGCAAGGCAAGGTAATGGTGAGTAAAGATGTGAGATTTATTGAAGATGAGTTGGGCTATCCGGTTGTAATCCCACCCACACTACAACCTGAAATGAGGGTTGAAGAGTTGTTTCATGATGAAGAGGAGGCACCTGAGGTTTCTCTGGAAGAGGCAATTGATGCCCCGCGCGAAATTGCGATAAACCCGGAATTACGAGCGGACGATATGCATGAAGTCATGAGGCGTGCACGGGAGGTGCTGCAGCAGCTTCCTGCAGAACTTCCAGCCGGGGAAGTGACTGATGAGGGAAATGGTGATGGTGAAAGTCAAGGGCAGGCAAGTGAGAGAGACGAAGAGCAGCATGATAATGAGGAGAATGCAGAGAGGGGAAGAGGTGGTGGGCGTTACGAATTGAGAGAGAGAGTTGGCCCGCCAGATAAGTATGTTCCTGGGGCATATCACACGCAAGTAAAAGCCCATGCAGTAGTAGTTGAGGAGGCAAAATTGAAAGCATCAGAGTTGTCCATTCCAAAACACATTGGAGAAGCGCTTGCCAGTCCTCAAAAGGAGTACTGGAAGCAAGCCATGCAAGAGGAGCTAGATGCTATTGAAGAATGTGACACGTATGAGGTGGTGAGGAGGCCAGAGGGAGCAAAAGTGATTCCTCTGATTTGGGTGTTTGCCTTAAAGACGGATGAATATGGCGATGTCATCCGGTTTAAGGCAAGACTCGTAGCGCAAGGTTGCAGGCAGGTAGAAGGTGTAGATTGTGATCAAACCTTTGCACCTGTCAGCACCCATGCATGTAGGAGAGTGTTGCTGAATATTGCAGCAACAGAAAATCTTGAAATCCACCAAGTGGATATCAAGACGGCATTTCTCAATGGAGAATTAGAGGAGGAGGTGTATGTAACGCAGCCTCCTGGTTTCTCTAATGGTGATAAAAAAGAGGTGTTTCGCTTGAAGAAGGCTTTGTATGGACTCAAGCAGGCACCTCGGGCATGGCACAAAAGGCTCTCCAAGGATCTTGGAGAGATGGGTTTCAAGGCATGTAGGAGCGACCCGGCCTTATTCTTGGACTCCGGAAGGGGTGAAGACCGGGCGTTCATTGTTACCTATGTGCTGATCATCTGCAAGAGTGGTGAGAGAGTGTCAGAAATCAAGGGTGAGTTGAAAGCAAGATTTAAGGTTCACGACTTAGGGGAAGTGAAGAACTTCCTGGGAAGTGAAGTCAGGCACGATCGCGATGGGGGAGTGATAGTGATTTCCAACGCTCAGAAGATCAAGGATCTTGCGGAGTCATTTGGAGTGAGTGAGAGTGACAAGGGAGTGAGCACACCCATGTGTAAAAGCTTTGTGCAGACAGAGCTTCCACAAGGGAAGGTGGGGGATGAGAGTGCGGGTTCAGGGTCTCCACTGCCGGACGGACACCGGTACCTGGAACTCGTAGGGTCACTGCAGTACCTGGCCAATACCACTCGTCCTGATATTTCGCAGGCAGTAAGCCTGCTGGCACGTTACCGTGCTGCCCCAACCACTGCACACATGCGTGCAGGGTTGAGGATTGTGAGATATCTGTTGGGCACCAAGGAGATGGGTTTGGTTTATGGGGGAAAGGGGAAGCAAAGTCTGGCTGGCTTTGTAGATTCAGATTTTGCGGGAGATGTTGATACACGAAAATCAACAACTGGTTTCGTGTTCATGCTGAATGGGGGAGCAGTGTCGTGGGGAAGTAAGAAGCAACAGTCAGTTGCTACTTCCACTGTCGAGGCAGAGTTTATTGCGGCGAGCCATGCAATAAAGGAAGGAGTGTGGCTTGGGAGCTTGTTGGAGGAGCTCGGTCAGTCTGTGTCTGGTGTAGAATTAAGAATGGACAACATGGGCTGTATTGCAAATCTGCAAAACCATGTATTGTCCAAATACACCAAGCATATTAGCGTGTGCTATCATCAAGCGAGGGAAAAGGTAGCATGGGGGCAGATCACGCCGGTGTACGTCAACACAGAGGAAAAAGTGGCTGACATTTTTACAAAGCCGTTGGCCAGTCCAGCATTTCTCAAGCACCGTGACAGCTTGAGAATGGGTTAAGCCTAGAGTGTTGAAGTTCTAGGGCTTTAGGGCTTTAGGGCTTCAAAGATTCTAAGTTTGGCTCGGAAGAGTAGTGCGTTAATGGGAACAATTGAACTCAACATTAATGAACGACATTATACATGTTTTCTAAAAGGGGAAGATTGTTGTATAAACTGATAGGTACGTATAGATACGTGATGGCAAACGTACTAGATACAGGGGCGCTATCAGTTTATCAAGTGGTTTTAGGAAACATTGTATAACTTGAATTTCTCCACGTGTGGAGTACAAGTAAGAAGATGCGCCTGATTGCGTGTCAAAGGGTAATGTATTATGTTCAGTTAGGTTGATCATATAAGTGACCTCCATGCAGTACAGGTCTTGTACTAGTGACGGTTAGGTCACAAGGTAAAGACTCCATTGAGTGTGTACGCGTGTATAAGTATGAGATCCCTGGTGCAGCTATAGAGCTACACGTTGGCATAGGGCCAAGTCAGGGTTGTTTATGTGACCATGCAGTACGGTACAGCCTCTCGAAAGGAACTGTACCGTTACCGCCGGTTACGATCAGAAGGCATAGAAACGCCAGATCGCGAGCAAGCTTGGCAGTCGATGGGGTGTGGAATGCATCTGGGCTTCGAACTCCAAGCTGAATAATGTTTGCTCTGTATTGAAGGACTGCTTGATATACTGCTGTCACATTCATTTAAATACAGGTAAGCTTGCGATCGCTGGCAAGGGTAACGGTCGCAGTCGTGTGGCTGCGATCGTAGGCGTTAAGCACATGCATACTGATGTTTCTGCTGATTATGAAACATTACATGTGTCTTGTGTTGCAGGAGCTGCATTGCTTGTATGTTACTGTTGTGCGAACAGTAAGGCTATTTGTGTGTGACGAGTTGCACACTGGTTATAGCGGTGAGTACAGATACGTATAACAAGCATGCTCCTGCTGGTTAAATAACTGTTTTGTTTTGATCTCTGATGATCCACATATTGTGCAGATTGGTTGGGAGTAGCCATTAAACTCCTGGGACTGCTGAAGGGCCAAGGGTGTCCTGATCTGAGAGCAGTCGGTACGTACACATATGTGGATAGGTTGCGTGTGTGTTTTATGTGGTTTAGATATATTTTATGGACACTGATGAACCCACAAGTAAATCGTAACGCTCGGGTGCAGGCAGATATAGACGGCAGTGCGAGCACTGGTCTATATAGACATTGAGAGTACTTGGTGGTGTTCACAGGTAAATATACGTAAACCATTTGTAACGAGTCGATGGGGTGTGGAATGCATCTGGGCTTCGAACTCCAAGCTGAATAGTGTTTGCTCTGTATTGAAGGACTGCTTGATATACTGCTGTCACATTCATTTCAATACAGGAGCTGCATTGCTTGTATGTTACTGTTGTGCGAACAGTAAGGCTATTTGTGTGTGACGAGTTGCACACTGGTTATAGCGATTGGTTGGGAGTAGCCATTAAACTCCTGGGACTGCTGAAGGGCCAAGGGTGTCCTGATCGGAGAGCAGTCGGCAGATATAGACGGCAGTGCGAGCACTGGTCTATATAGACATTGAGAGTACTTGGTGGTGTTCACAGGAAGTGATTCTCTGACGGCATACGTACCGCTTACAGTTACGGCATCCTCCAACTAATACACAACACACCCTCGGTGCCGCCACTGCACAGGAATACGCCAAGCCCATAACCTAACAAAACTAAATAAATACAAAAGACGTATGTACCGCAAATATTGGGGCCAGAGTTTTCGTTTAGTTGACTGTGTAGCGGCAGATCCTCCCCATGGCGAACCCTAAAGTACCCAGATGACTCCCAATCGTGTTCTCCGTAACCGGAGAGAACATGCATGCTACATACTATATAGCAAAGAACTGAATAGCATGAAAAATAGGATGGAAAGGCGCGCTATTCGGAGGTGAACTGTGGCTTCGGTAGACAGGTTGACCACCGCCAACATCCGGGGCAGGCAGGAAAGACAGTCTTCCTCGGTACATTAACCACTGGACATGAGCGACAGAAAAGTTGAAGGGGTCCACACCTGCACCGGACAGAGCTCCTGGTCAGCGGTCTGCGTGGACTGGGAGGTCCACGAGCCGCGACTCGCGGCCCGCGAGTAGTGGAAGTAGGGTGGGGCTGGCGAGCGGATCCGTGCACGTGCCGAAGGGGAGTAAAGGGCGGGGCGAATGTTGATGATTAGCTGCCTAGGGTACGGGGCGTATGTATGCACGTGGGATACGGGGCATATGTATGTACGTGGGAAGGGAAAGGAAAGGAAAGAAAAAGTTTTGAAGTGGACGGGAGTCGGCGGATCATATGAGAAAGACGCACACGCCGGGAGGGAGTTACATAGGGGGTTCAAGGTGCAAATGCACCACCAAAGCGGGCTTCGAACGTTCTTCGCAGTACTTGTGGTTTCTGCCCTAGAAAGGGGGCGATCCTTTAGAGCGCCTTATAAAGTCGTCGTAAGGTAACGTTAGCCGGGTATCCTGCCTGTCTAAACCGATGGTAAAAGTCCACGGTCGCCGTAAGCCAGCCGTCGGCCGTAGTGCAAATGTTTCTGAACCGCCACAGCTGGGAAAAGATGACGCCTAACTTACATGTGTCAGCCAGGTGTCATGGTTTATCATGTGACATGTGTTTACAATTTACGTGGTCGTAATTGCTAACGCCCCACGTGAGCAGTACTGTTGCTCGCCTATGGATAGCTTGCGCCGTCTGCTGTATTCTTCAGATTTTGATGTCTGGGATACTTTTCTAACTTTTTCCTGCATTACCGTGGATACAGACGTTATCTATCTGCCTTGAAGCAGCTTTGACTGTGAATGCGCAATAGGAACAGTCTCTTTGTTTATCGTATCCTTTCCTTTCGTTAGGTAGCAGAGGCGGGATTCGTTGCATCCCTTAGTCGACAAGCCGACAGCCAGCACCAGCGATATACAGGAGGTAAGACTAGGAAGTGAGAGCCAAGAGAGCCTCACATTTGCCATGGGGAGCCTGTGATAGCGTAGATCCTGCGTAGGGGACGCCCACCAGGGGAGTGTCACACTTTTGGATAGGCACATGTGTGCTTGAGTTATTACACTCAAATTTTATATATATTCCCATCAAAGGCCATTATCTCATTTTCCCGTTGATATCGTGAGAGGATCTGCCTGTTTCGGACGCCATCGTGTTTAGGTCGTGTTAGGCGCCACGTTCCAGGAGTGACTCGAGCTCGAGTTAAGTGTGATAAGGATTTCCTATTTAAAATACCTACGCATTCATCAACTGTGGTTGTGTGTTTTCTTTTTGAATTCCACCTCGTGAGACTCTTCTCGGAGTTTCCGAGGTCTGCTGTCTTCGTCTTGTTGTGCTTCGGCTGAGATATTTGGGTCGCTTTTTGAGTTTGTTGGGCAATAGACTGCCATATTCTGAAACCCTGTGTTGCCTTGCGTCATAATTTGAGTCCAGTTATCTCTTCCGGTGTGAGTAAGCTTGCGTGGCCGAGGAAGCTTCGCGCTCTTTAATTTTACATCTGAACAGTGGCACATAAGTCCTTGAGGCAGAGGTTGATAAAGTGTGTTCTAGTAGGACAGTGAATTATCGTGCAAATCTAAGTTCATTTGTCCGAACGTTCAGGCATGCCGCCTACGCACTTGATCTCCCGGTTAGGCCGTGTTCCACCTCACATTTTTAACATTTGCTGAAAACTAGGAGGATTGATTGACTGGGTTGCAGGCAACACAAGGCATAGGAAAGGCAGCTTTGCACCGATAAGTCGAGTACCCGAGTGATCGTGGTTCACGCAGACTGAGGATTCGTAAGACAGAACATTATTACACCTGAGCGTTATATTTGTGAGAGAACACTTGTCATTGTCACAGGAGGATTAATCGAGTGTGGTAGAGCTTGCTTTAGGGGGACAACCGGGAAGTCCGGTATCGCCTTAGCGAAGAGTTTCTGAGCCCACCACTGGAACTGTGTTAGCCGTCTATACACGTATAACACATTGGCGTCGAGGTATGGAAGCTGATCCTTATTGTGATGTTGAGATTACTGAGGAATGTAGTCCATCCAGACGTCATTCCCGACATCCGCCTAACGCATTAGAAACACCCGAAGCACCACCTATCAACGAGTCTTTGCAAAACATTAAGGATGAGCCTGGTTAGCTGCGTTAATTCCAGCCATGTTACAGAATATAGAGAGAGGATGTGGTCAGCCAGAAGCCCAGCGTTTTGCAGATTCACTTAGGGGTGGGATAGACGTTGGCAATGAAGCTGTCCATGTGATGAAGGTCTTGTAGGGCCATACACGAATCTTTGAAGTTAAAGGATAGTGAATGACTACTCAGATTACATCAGCAGTCACTGCAGCCGTCAGAAATCTGTAGCGTGCTTTACAGGGTAGCCGTGCCCAACGGTATCCAAAATTTTTTGCGTTTAAATGGCTGAATTTTATCAGGGTTTTGAGTCTGGGTTGTACTGCTGCGGTCAATTACTGTTAAAGGTACGTCTGGACAGGATCGCCACCCAGGGATTACGGCCCTGAGACCTAGCTGTTACGGTGTGACAATTGATTTACGGTCCGGGGAATGGCTCCGGATTGCGGATTCGGCTTGTGCCGGCTTGTTCGGGTCGGTCGGACTATCTTAGTCGGTGAGGCGCGCGGCCACCTAGCTGTGCGGCTACGGTTGAGAGGACTTAAACGATTGCGTCTTTCACGGTTCTGTTATTACTAAAACTATATTTGGCGAGCTTACAAGGCTATTCAAGGTTGTATCTATTCTTCCTTGGCTCGAGGGCTTGGGACGATTGTTCCTTACGGCTTGGGTGCGTGGCACTGAACGTGCGGCTTGTTCTAGGTGCTGTTGCTTCACCTAAGTGTTGTTTATATCTATATTTAATGTTCGGTCTCGTCTAAAGTGTTTGCAATTACTCGTACTCGATGGCGTCGTTGCGGATCCCCGCGTGGGTATTACGGCTCCTTGGCTTATGGTACTACGTTACTCGCACAAAGTTGTTGCTGGGGTGTTGCTCAATAATTTCGATATTCTTACGTAAATGAGACAATCAGGCAGGTTTCACTGCAGGTACTGCTTTGGTGGGACTAACAACGATCATTCAATCAATCAGGACTCATAACACACTATCGGGGCGCGGCCCGGACAGGAGGCAGATTTTGTGGCAAACCTTTTACAACCATACTATCTGGAATCTCACTGTAACTGTGAGGGGGAGGCATCCCTCTTTATATAGACAACCGGCGCTTTCGTTTGCATACCGGCGTAGCTCTCATGAGAGTTATCACGCAGCTAACGTGATCACGCAGCTAACTTTTAGGAATAGACCTGAAACGGTCTTGATCGGCTTAGAGTTGCCAAATCTTCAATCTTTAGGTTCAGGTACATCCGTCGGCATCTATCTGTAGGTGCCTTTAAGTGCCGATCACTTCCATGGGGCGACACCACACAGCACCCACCACTAGTAGAAAAATCGCTCTTAATCGAATCGGAATCGGCGCCGAATTTCAGTACGATTATCGAAAAATTTCAGATCGAGTTCAGTAGGCTGCGGACGGTCGGCGGACTGAGTCTGGTCTGAAAATTTTAGTACGATTTCAGTTTCGGCCAATTTCAGATTCAATTACGAGACAAATCAGTCGGAATTCAGATTTTGTCGATCTCAATCGGTACTGAAATTCATCGGATGCGATTCTGATTCTGAACTGAATTTATGCTGTCGATATTGTTACATGTACGGTGACGAGACATCTCTACAGCAGAAGTACAAGTGCAGAAACATGTGCTGGGACACTCTGTGCCACTGATGCCATTATCACCAGCTGAACATGATTGTGGTGGTAATGGCATACAGTGACACAAAGTACCCCCCACACATGTTCCTGCACTCATACTTAAGCTGTAGATCTAGAGATGGCTCGTCACCATACAAGATTACACAGTGATATAAAGGGACTTGAATCCACCCACCATTCCAGCCATGCCCCACCCATGGTGTTGTATAATGTATGACAGTATAGAAAACACAGTTGCAAAAGCTTGTGAGGCAACGGTGGAATGAGGCAAGCAGGCAAGAAGTGCAGACGGTGGAATGTGTGTTCCAAGATTGAAGTTCAACAAATTTACAAGGGGCGCAATCATTCACCAAGCCCCATGACCTTCAAACTGGCAACCGTAGATCAAAAGGAGAGCTTTACGCCAACTGTACGGGTGCCCCCCCCCCCCCCCAATCTAGCTGAGCAAACACCACGTGCGATGTTCAAGAAAGCATATTGCAAACCCCTCAATCCTTGCAATACAGTAGCCTCCGCAGTCCTTAAATAGGCATGACATGTCACCGTCCAGCAGGGGTCTGACAGAGCTGCATGTAATGCACAATTATAGTCGCAACCTATGCACGAATGGCTCGCAGTATCTTCCTTCATGCTGCCACGACTGACATCTTGACAGTGCCTCAGGCTATATGCTAATTCATCCATCGCCGCATGCTGATAGTGCCTGCCTCAGGGAATCACTCCAGAAGTGGGCATATCGCAAGCCCCCTCATACAGGCCCCTGTGAGCATAACCTTCTGGTGGATCTCCAAGGGCACGGCTGCAGGTTTTGGACGGCAATCCAACACGTCCTGCAAGACCCGTAACCGGCAGGACCTTGGCTATAGCTATAGCTACATGCATAGGCCAGCCACAAGAGAGTACCGCAGTGGCTCCCCCCCCCCATCCAACACACACACACACACGCACACGCGCGCGCGCGCACACACACACACACATACAGAGACGTACGATCGCACGCACACGCACAGACACACATACAGAGACGCACGCTCGCACGCACACGCACACAAACAGAGACGCACGCTCGCACGCACACGCGCGCACAGACACAGACACACACATACAGAGACGAACGCACGCACACACGCACACACACAGACCCCACCCACCCACCCACACAGACAGACAGACACACACACCGCAATTCAAGACCATATTTACTCCCTGAGAGAGAGAGAGAGAGAGAGAGAGAGAGAGAGAGAGAGAGAGAGAGAGAGAGAGAGAGAGAGAGGAGAGAGGGGGGGGAGAGAGAGAGAGAGAGAGAGAGAGAGAGTGAGAGAGAGAGAGAGAGAGAGAGAGAGAGAGAGAGAGAGAGAGAGAGAGAGAGAGAGATAGAGGACATCCATTCAATTTACCTCAAGCTGCGCCGCAACGCAACAACGCAGAAAACTATGATCCTCAGATATCAGGCTGCAAGTTAACTGAAATCTTGAATTGTCTAGATGAAAGACACCAAGGCAGGTACCAGTACATTATAAAGTAGGATTTGCCTCTGACAGTGAGCTGAAATTTTCCATTCCAATATAGCCCCTGCCACACCCACACCCAAGCGGCAGGGAGGAGGGGAGGCAGGAAGGAGGGGGGGGGGGGGAGAGAGAGAGAGAGAGAGAGAGAGAGAGAGAGAGAGAGAGAGAGAGAGAATGCGGGGCGAAGAAATGAGGGCTTACCTTATTCACATAATTGACTACTGATCCTGAAACTGCAAAGAGCTATAACTTCTGCCTCAGGAATATGCAAGTACCTGGGCCATTTGCTTGTCCCCCATGGCATGCAATCCATTCATTATGGTGGTTGCACCAAAGTGTTTCAACTCCTGCAACCCACAGAGCTCTTGAAAGTCCCATAGCGTCAATTTTTTGGAGTGGTTTGTCCAGCCAGGGGTACTGGAATATGTTGTCATACAAAAAGGGACTTGCATGTATGTGTTGGTCTGTGTGAGGAGACGGAAATCCTACACGTCCTGCAAGACCCATAACCGGCAGGACCTTGGCTATAGCTGTAGCTACATGCATAGGCCAGCCACAAGAGAGTACCGCAGTGGCTTCCCCCCCCCCCCTTCCACCTCACACACACACACACACGCTCGCACGCACACGCACACACACACACACATACAGAGACGTACGCATGCACGCACGCACACACACAGACCCCCACACACACAGACCCCCACCCACCCACCCATACAGACAGACACACACACACACACACACACACCGCAATTCAAGACCATATTTACTCCCTGAGAGAGAGAGAGAGAGAGAGAGAGAGAGAGAGAGTGAGAGAGAGAGAGAGAGAGAGAGAGAGAGAGTGAGAGAGAGCGAGAGATAGAGGACATCCATTCAATTTACCTCAAGCTGCGCCGCAACGCAACGACGCAGAAAACTATGATCCTCAGAGATCAGGCTGCAAGTTAACTGAAATCTTGAATTGTCTAGATGAAAGACACCAAGGCAGGTACCAGTACATTATAAAGTAGGATTTGCCTCTGACAGTGAGCTGCAATTTACAATCCAACATAGCCCCTGGCACACCCACACACAAGCGGCAGGGAGGAGGGGAGGGAGGGAGAGGGGTGGGGGGGGGGAGAGAGAGAGAGAGAGAGAGGGGGGGGGAGAGAGAGAATGCGGGGCGAAGAAATGAGGGCTTACCTTATTCACATAATTGACTACTGATCCTGAAACTGCAAAGAGCTATAACTTCTGCCTCAGGAATATGCAAGTACTTGGGCATTTACTTGTCCCCCATGGCATGCAATCCTTTCATTATGGTGGTTGCAGCAAAGTGTTTCAACTCCTGCAACCCACAGAGCTCTTGAAAGTCCCATAGCGTCAATTTTTTGGAGTGGTTTGTCCAGCCAGGGGTACTGGAATATGTTGTCATACAAAAAGGGACTTGCATGTATGTGTTGGTCTGTGTGAGGGGGGTTGAGATTGTAGAGAGAGACAGCGTGGGCCAAGAGTGCAAAATGACTAGCCCCTTTGAAGACCAAACAAGCTCTACCCATGTGGTAGAATGAGTGCATAGAATTTCTAAACATTTCACTTCGGCTGCCTACCAAGTGTGGGTGCCCCCAACTGATGCCATGAGTTGCACCGTCAACTTGACCCAATAAGTATAACCTTAAAACACGGGGGAGAGTGTAAAGGGGGTGCAAGACAAGGAGCAACAGACAGGGCTCTCCTTGACATGGGCTCATTGGCATGAATGTCAGGAGGTGGTAATGGCAAGGAGCTAGAACCAACCCACGTCAGTGAACAGAACACTATATGCCTGAATCTTCCAAAAGCAACAGCTTCTACCGCATGAGCCAGATAAACAAAACTTCTGTGATGGGGAACAGCTCGCCTTATCTGCGGGCCCACAGACATAGACAGGAGATTGGGACACTTTGTGAAAACGTACAAAGGTTTGATGAAGAGTCAACTGCTTGCGCTTCCTTTCCCCGGATGTCATGGAGTTGTTTCGATTACATTTGTTGCAGCAAGAAGTGAACAAGCCCCTGCACACAACACCTTTGTGACTGCCCTGCATTGATTTCTAGAACAGTATTAGCACCATTACACGCCGCAACTCAAGACCATATTTACTCCGTAGCCTCCCATTAAAAGAAAATTCCATGCGACGCCCCATGACAGAATTCTTTCGAAAGAGCAAGAGATCTAAAGCTGCCAACAGTAAAGTGATATACAAAGAGCAACAGAAACATACTGAGAGCAACGCAACACGAAGCAAGGTGAACTCACCTTGAAACGCTATGGGGCCATGCGCGAGCATCGGAATGCAAATGCAGAGTCCCCGGCGTTCGGAGCAATGCAAGTGCCAACAGGCATAGAACGACCTGGGATAAAGCATGAGAGTACTAGCCATGCCATGATATAAAGCTAAATGCTGACTGCGAACTAAACAAACGGCTGTATGCTTCGGACGGAGATTCTCAGGAGATTCGGTCCGAGTCAGCGTACTGCGCTACTATTTTTGTACATTAGGAGTTGTACAATCTTTGAGGGCAATACAATAAAACAGTCTTGAAGTACGAAATGTGTGACATACTAGATTATGACCTTCAATTGTAACTCCATCAACGGCAAAGGCCTTGACTTCAGGTCCTTGACGCATTACCGACAAGGTGCGAGTGATTACCACGATTCTCACTCTCACACATGCTCACCCACACAATCTCCGACTGTTGATCTTTAGTCTACCCCACTTTGCACTGCCCCCTCGGTCTCTACCTGTTTGTATCTTATGGCATTAACTTATGCCTCTCCGCGTGGTCATTTGCTTCGTTCCTGAACACAGCTTTGCTGTAGAACTGGCTGAACAGGTGGAATGTTGGTCATTTTAGCTTAGTTTGCACCGTATTCGTTTACTCCCCCAAGAAAGCACGTAAAATGCCTTATAACACACTTCATATTCGCAATTACCGTTGAATGAGGGCGTCTGAGCTTCTTGAGTGTGCCACATTGGAATTCCATTGAGTATTAGACCGTTTTAAGGATGTTCTGAAATGGTTCTGAATTCCAATATCACAGGACAACGCCCACAAAATGGGCACAGCAGATCACAACTGCCATGTAACATGCAATGGGATGAGTAATGGACCCCAATCCGATAATTGCGCTGAATTACCTTTTCAAGAAGTAGGCCTTTTGGGGACAACTCTTCACGCGTCTTAAATTGGTCTGATCCGAACGCCCGATCTGAATCGAGTCGGAACTATCAGTGCCTATGGGACAAGGTACGATCGGCGGGTTCCGGGGGTCTAAATCTGGATGTGTGCCAAGGCCCGTGGCCCACGGGAAGCCCCGGGATTTTGCAACGCCTGGAAGTTGTTGCGTTCCTGCTGAGACAGTTGCGACAATGTACGGGTTTGCGCTACAGTATGCGAACGAGGTTGGTAGACCGATGTATACAGGATTGTGGAGGTGTATAGTCCGATGGATACCCGATGTGAAGACCGTGAAGTGAAGGTCGGTCCGTCCGATTTTGGTTTTGTGGGGAAGATATTAGATACAGTTTAAATAGTTAATTCGTTGGCATTCCGCCGAAGGAGTCGTCGCGGTACGAGGTTTACAAGAAGTGTAGCCGTGCAGCTCGTGGGAACCGCACAAGAAACACTGCACTTTGCGTCGGGTGGAAGACATGGTAAGTCCAGCGGGGCTATTGCCGCCTTGTTGAGGCGAAAGGGGTTCCAATTAGTGCGGGTTCAACGTTTTGTGTGCCTTATCTTAAAGCATTTCGTCCAAGGCTCCATCGTTTTGTTCGTGACGGTTGAGAATATTATTATTGACATCTGCAAGGGCATTGGCAAAAGCAGTCAGCTGCAATGCTGTTCCCACGAGCAATGCTATGCAGTCAGGTGTAACCGTTAAATGTACCTTGGTTATTGCCGAACGTTGCAGGTGACTGCATAAGCGACATCGGCCCACGTTGTCATTACTAACTTGTAAATAAATGAGAAAGGTGCCATTATCAAGAACGTCAAATCTTCAAGCCAAAGACAACTACAAAAGGAGGGAAAAACAAAGGGAAAAAAACGGCTTACCGTGCACAATCGGGAAGGCTAGGTCCAAAGCCGTCGCCCTTGCTGCTGGTGGCACCGTGTACTTCGTGTGTATATCGAGTATGGTATTACGCTGTATACAAAAGTGGAGGAAGAAGAAAAAACAGGCTTACCTGGACGGCCATCATGGCGAAAGCCAAGGCTGCACACCCGAAGCCCAACATGTCCGTTCTCCTCTATGTATTAAAGATCAAATAGATATGCGTGTTTGCTTTATTGTTCTTCTTTGATATTAAATAGTTATGGCTTCTGAAGGACACAAGCTACAGTTTTTAAGGCAACGAAAAGCCGTTTGAGGCAACGAGAAGACAAACAGGCATCACGTGGTCGTATGAGCCTCCCAAGAGGTACCACAGAGCGCGCGGGAAAAGTCCTCAGGAGCTCTGTAGAGAACTGCCGATCGTAATCAGACAACGCGATCGGAATAAGATCGGAGTAAGAGCGTTTTTTCTACTAGTGCACGAGAAGGTAAATCTATTCAGTCTGAAGCCAATGTCTACTTCTGGCTGTACTCCCTAACACGGGACTTCCTGAGGGTCCTAATTGGCCTTGAAAGGGGCCAGAAATCAGGAGCCACAGGGCAAAAGGTCTTGCCCATTTTCTAGGTCTTATTCCCCAATGGGATGAACATGTACCATCATAATTTCCACTCGATTCCGAGCTGTCAAATGTCTTACTTTCGCCGGCATCATATTTCTACCGGTTTCGCATCATAAACACAACAATTATTGATTGTCCACTTGCAGTCACAGCCACACGCCATTTCACGACATATGTAGCGTGCTTTCCCCCCCTCTAAAAGGAGAGAAAGACTGTGAAACGTCTTTCTGGTGCTTGGTTATAAAGATAAGGTACGATCATCCGAGCATAAGGTACATCATGCAGGTATCTCAAGTGCAGCTTGTCCTCCACAGGGAGGCACAACTCCTTTATTTAAACAGTACTATTGTTCATGTCTTTCAGTCTTGTATGATTCTCAATAACATTCTATTGCTTGTTTGTTCTCAAGCCAACTCTCAGGCGGGATTTTAACGGCGGTCGTGATGGTACTTTCCAATAGTGTGGATGGATTCCCTCCACATCTTTCCTTTAGAATTTTGGATAACAAGCGTGCTGTCGTCGTAGTACTCCTTGAAGATGAAGGGGCCCACAAAGGGTGGGGCCAACTTGTGCTTCTTTCGAATTTTGACGGCTATTAAGTCTCCAGGCTGTAGGTTACGTAGCCCTTCTTCAATCTTGCTCGTGATGACTGCTCTGATGTGAGCGAGGACGCTCTCATGTAGGGGAGGGGGAAGTTGTAACGGCAGGAAGCTGCCAGGTCCTGAAATGTGTAGGATTTTGGGCAGGAAGCTGCCAGGTCCTGAAATGAAGGTTCTGGAAAGTGGCACGCGTCTTGGCGTCGAAGGAAGTCCTAGTGCTGACCGGCTT
The DNA here is from genome assembly GCA_002005505.1 of Botryococcus braunii. Classification (NCBI taxonomy): domain Eukaryota; kingdom Viridiplantae; phylum Chlorophyta; class Trebouxiophyceae; genus Botryococcus; species Botryococcus braunii. Next base: position 113,605 of record KV908642.1, read on the forward strand.
GTAACAGATTCCTCTAACCTGACTGGTGTCTCGTCTCTCTCTCTCTTCCTTTGCCACTATAACAGTTCTCTTGCGTTTATTGGTAGCAGCACTGGCAGGCACATAAGTGGTAAACTTGCGTGTCTCAATTGGCATAGGCGTAAAAGAAAATCAGTATCTTCAGTATCTTCTTCAAAACCCTGGTTATAATTTGCGTAGCCTCTACCGGATCCGCGTCCCCTGCCTCTGTAGTTAGTGTTGCAGTTATCCGTGAAGTTCCCTTGGTTCTGATCATTCTCTCCCTGCGAATTGTTCACTTTTCCTGCCTGCATGTTGTTAGTAATGATAATCTCAAACGTCGCTGCTTTTTCGGGCAACCCAACCCAATGCTTACATCCTACATCCTTGATCTCAGTGATATACTCACCTGCAGGTTGATTTTCCCTCTGACATTTTGTTCTCAATAAGGCAAGATACCCAGTGTGATCAGGTTTAAACAAAGGATTAGTATCACAAAGAATTCTTTGACATAAGCAATGTTCTTATCTATGGGTGCTGAATCAATGCTTGACGCCACTTCATTGTTCACACGCGCAGCCTTCTTGACTGCATCAAGAATCTCTGCTTCTGATAAACCTGTGCCATCCTGTCGTATGATGGCCTTGACGTGATCGATCCAAAATGTAATTGCACTGCCCTTGACGAGTGCGGGAAGACGCTCTGATAGCATCTTCCTTCGAGTTGACTTTTCTCGCGGAGTTGGGACGTTGCTGGCTGGCATAGGTCTTTGATTTGTCGTGAAATGGCGTGTGGCTGTGACTGCAAGTGGACAATCAATAATTGTTGTGTTTATGATGCGAAACCGGTAGAAATATGATGCCGGCGAAAGTAAGACATTTGACAGCTCGGAATCGAGTGGAAATTATGATGGTACATGTTCATCCCATTAGGGAATAAGACCTAGAAAATGGGCAAGACCTTTTGCCCTGTGGCTCCTGATTTCTGGCCCCTTTCAAGGCCAATTAGGACCCTCAGGAAGTCCCGTGTTAGGGAGTACAGCCAGAAGTAGACATTGGCTTCAGACTGAATAGATTTACCTTCTCGTGGGTGCTGTGTGGTGTCGCCCCATGGAAGTGATCGGCACTTAAAGGCACCTACCGATAGATGCAGACGGATGTACCTGAACCTAAAGATTGAAGATTTGGCAACTCTAAGCCGATCAAGACCGTTTCAGGTCTATTCCTAAAAGTTAGCTGCGTGAGAGCTACGCCTGTATGCAAACGAAAGCGCCGGTTGTCTATATAAAGAGGGATGCCTCCCCCTCACAGTTACAGTGAGATTCCAGATAGTATGGTTGTAAAAGGTTTGCCACAAAATCTGCCTCCTGTCCGGGCCGCGCCCCGATAGTGTGTTATGAGTCCTGATTGATTGAATGATCGTTGTTAGTCCCACCAAAGCAGTACCTGCAGTGAAACCTGCCTGATTGTCTCATTTACGTAAGAATATCGAAATTATTGAGCAACACCCCAGCAACAACTTTGTGCGAGTAACGTAGTACCATAAGCCAAGGAGCCGTAATACCCACGCGGGGATCCGCAACGACGCCATCGAGTACGAGTAAGTGCAAACACTTTAGACGAGACCGAACATTAAATATAGATATAAACAACACTTAGGTGAAGCAACAGCACCTAGAACAAGCCGCACGTTCAGTGCCACGCACCCAAGCCGTAAGGAACAATCGTCCCAAGCCCTCGAGCCAAGGAAGAATAGATACAACCTTGAATAGCCTTGTAAGCTCGCCAAATATAGTTTTAGTAATAACAGAACCGTGAAAGACGCAATCGTTTAAGTCCTCTCAACCGTAGCCGCACAGCTAGGTGGCCGCGCGCCTCACCGACTAAGATAGTCCGACCGACCCGAACAAGCCGGCACAAGCCGAATCCGCAATCCGGAGCCTTTCCCCGGACCGTAAATCAATTGTCACACCGTAACAGCTAGGTCTCAGGGCCGTAATCCCTGCGGCCGTCTCATGCCATGAACACTCAACATATTATCTTAGAACACTTATTGCTTATCCTAACTGCATCATGTATGTACTGCAGAGCGAGAGCTTCCAGGCATTAAGGATCTACGGATTGGGCTACCGCATGCCCTGATCACCAGTCTTCATATTCAATGGAAGTATGCGTTGCTACATGCAGATTCTGCATTTTCTACAGCGCGGGCATGTTGCTTAATGCACGTGGGATCGTACGTGTGAGGGTGCTGAGTGACAGGTGTTGTTTGGAAGCATGTAGTACATGTACATATATGGATTGGGGTGACTCTAAGCTTAACGCTTCTAAGCTTCATATAATTAGATTTACAGCTTCATCGAATTAGATTTGCAGCCTGTCTTAGGGTGACAGGCGTTGTACACTGTTGTTGGAGATCTCACCCCAATCTAAAGATTGGAGTGACAAGAAGGATTGTTTTAGAGTTGAGCTTGACACACAGACTATATTTGCACTTTGTGCAGTTGGGGTGTCTGCATGGCACATGGTGCCCCTCATACAGGAGTGTCATTGTAATTACCATTCAAGCCTCAGAACATCTCATGTCTTCTGGTGCAGCACTCAAGTACTTCACAAAAGTTCCTATACACTTCCCATGCCAAGCCCATAAGGTCTGACACACTTCCCATACATCTTGTGAACATCTCATGTCTTCTAGAGCCAAAGTCATGTTCTTCACAAAAGTTCCTACAAACTTCCCAGACATCTTGTGAACATCTCATGTCTTCTGCTGCAACACTCAAGTTCTTAACAATAGTTCCTATACACTTCCCAGGCCAATCCCATAAGGTCTGACACACTTCCCATACATCTTGTCAACATCTCATGTCTTCTGATAACGTCTGATACGAATCTTGTACACTTCATGCAATGTTCTCGTAACTTCTCATAAGTCCCCGGACTTCTCATATACTGCTGATTCCGTTCATGGTACATCTCATACTCTTCCCATACTCTTCCCATAACATCTCATTTACGTCACGATCGTGCTGAACCTCGACTTCTAAGTGGTTTTGAGATGTCTTATAAACGTCGGATTCAGGTCTGGGAAACTTCTTAAAAGGCGACATATGCGCTGAAAACGCTCATACTTTCTTATACTTGAGATGGAAGTATATGAGAAGAGTGAGGACTTACGAACTGGACAAGATGTCTTGGGAAGAATATGGTAAGATCTCGAGATCTTCTGAAAAGTTCTCAAAATTCGTGAGAAGATTATGAGAAGTCCTCTTATCATATTTCCTCTAGATTTTATGAGATGTTTTCGAGAAGTTTCTAGACGATTCAGACGTATATGAGAGGAACTCGTCCTGCCAGTGTTCAGACACACAGGTAGGGGTGGGCCAATTCATGATAGCCTCAACCTTCTTCGGGTCCACCCTCACTCCCTCACTAGAAATGACATGTCCCAAATACTCCACCTCGGGTGCGCAAAACAAACACTTGGAGAGTTTACAGTAAAACTGATGGTCTCGTAGTGCCTGAAGTACAAGTCTCAAGTGTTGCAAGTGTTCCTCAAAAGACTTGCTATATATGAGGATGTCATCTAAATAAACCAGCACAAACCTGTCTAAGTAAGGCGACAGAACAGTATTCATCACGTATTGAAACGTTGCGGGGGCGTTTGTCAGACCAAAGGGCATCACAGTAAAATAATAGTGACCATACTTTGTCTTAAAAGCAGTCTTCTGTCACGTCCTTTATCGGGTACCCGTTACCCAAGGTAGACAAATTTTTTTCTGATTGAAATCGGAGATTATGCAACTACGGTTAGTAATAGCTGGGCTGCGGCTTCTGTATCAAGGTAAATTATGCGGATCGCCACTCAAGGATTCGGCTTGAGACCTGGATTACCGGATTACGGGATTACTGGTACTTACGATTGTGCGATTTTTAGTCGGGGATTTGTAGTCGGGGTCACCGGCTTACGGCCTATCGCAGGCCGGACTATCGGACATTGGGGTTGACGTCTGGAGTATGAGTTCAACTGATGTGATAGGTCGTGCGTTTCACTTCCAAGGGTACTAAATGGAATTATTATTACTCTGTTATTAGGTTTTGTAGCTCCCTTTTAGGATTCGGGCTGGTCCACGTTCGGTGTTGTTGCGGCTTGGATGGAGCGGACTGGAAAGCACCTTGCGGCACTGGTAAACGGAATTATGAAAAATGTTATAGTGATCAAATAATTATCGAAAGTATTACGTCGGGTCAAATTGTTGTATCTCTATGTATAACGTGCGGTTATATCTCTGATCAAAACTTAAGTTCAACCACGTAGAGTGTTATCGTTCGGAAACTATCAGGGTTTGGGTATTATTTAGTAAGAAAATACTGATAATCTGACACTTAGGGGTGTTGTTTCACAAATACGACAAGTCAGGTCGAGTGGATCAAGTACGATGATGCAAGTAGGCAAACAGACAGGCACATTAACGCAGTGGTCACGGACGAGGCTAGTAGGAATTTTTGGGATTCAAACTTGTGCGGTTACAAAGACTCACGACAGAGGTTTCCCTCACCTAACTTCCTAGCACAGCGTGGTTTAGAGGACGGCTGGACGCCCTTATATAGTCGACCCCGAACTTACGCGGAGATTCTGGAAGATTCTGGACCCTTCTAACCGAAAGGTCCAGAAGAACTTAGAACCTTCTGGAGGAATCCAGAGACGCTCTTACAATCAGCCACGCATTTCAAATGCATGACAAACTGACACGTATAAGAAATCTAGAGAGTTCTAGACTGATGGAGAAAGTTCTAGACACGAAGTTCACAATGAAGAGACGCTAAACATTACACGTCACCACTGTTCTAGAAAGTACGAGCTGATTCCTGAAACATCAAGGAACTGTTTAGCAGCTGCTTATGAACTGCACATTAAAACTGGCCTTCAAGCGGGCCCACAACGTGTCAAATAGCAAATTTCCTTCTAAGTCCCACTCCAGACCAACACGTGCGGGGCTGGGACTTAAAAGGGCACAAGATTGAGGGTTTTATCAAGCAGTACAAAATCCTCTCGAGCCGCGGAAGTCCCGACTCGAGGGCGCAGTCTTCCCGGTCTCCAGGGCACCCGGAAAGGACATATTCTGTTCGAAATCCATAATGGCTACTTAGTATAACAGGCACTTGCTATATCGTCACATATGTCACGTCCTTTCCCTCCCCTAAAAGGAAGGAAAAGACTGGGTACGTCTTTTCGAGAAGCAGCTTTTTGGCCTGCATAAGGTACAGCTTGTTAGGTAAAATAAGGTACGATTTGATGTTGCATGAGATGTTAAGTCTAACTCAGGGGCCAACTTCTCATATACGTGGAAATCCTGACTCCCAAAGAGGGTTTTGCTTGCATTGAGGTGGTCACAATATATTCTTGTACTGCAATGAATGGGTCAATAAGGTACAACCTATGTACTGCGTGCGGATGCGTAACTTTGCCAATATGGTGGCATATCAGATACCACTTGTAGAAACGCATAATTACCATAGACGACTAATTATTTTCCTCCACCAGAGTTCGAATGCGTCAGATTGCTTCCACCATGAAGGTGTACATGGTTGATTAAAGCCAGTCTTTCGGGACTAGAAGCCTGTGTGATATTATGGCTCCCACTTCGGGAATCCAAACCCTACCAAATTTGCTGCTCCATTTAGATTGATGCTCGGATGCGCTGACGTGTTGCATATTTCCCGTTGAGATATCCATGATAGCAAAATGACCCAAGTTGTGACGGCGGCATGCGGCACACCTGGTCCTTGGTCATTGACCCTGGAATAACTTCTTGTACTTCGCCCTTGCTGCAAGGTACTTTGTAGGTGTCGTTGTCGGTTGCTGCCCGTTGGGGAGGGGATTCAGTATGCACAGCATTTGCGGCATCACCGTTGTTGATCGGGGACCCTTGGTCCATGAGTGTAGTTGCGCAGGGCTGAATTGCTCGTGCCGCGGCTCCTTGCTTACGTATTCCTTCCAAATCCAAACTCCGACATGCCAACATGTTACTGCTTTGGCTAAAGTCCCCTAAAGCAAGCTTCTTATCATGCATGGTCTTCCTTCGTAGGGAGTTTGCATTCTTTAGCATTCTACCGGTGGTGATATAAGCTACTTTAAACCTTTTTAATGCGGGCAATACTATTCCCTTTCTAGATATTTCAACACGTCTTGTGGGAATTCCAAATACTCTAGGTAAAACACTACAACATTTGTGCGTCCAGCCTAAAGAAGGCATGGCACACCCAGTACTATCATGTGGGGCACTTTTAAAGTGAACTGGTTCTAACATAGGACACATTACTTTTGCTGACGCGAACGTTGGACTGAAGTTGTCTGAGTCTATTATGTTGCATAAACTCTCTTGGGCGATGCACGAGCGAGGGCTCGTGGGTGAACTTGATGTATTGTGACTACTGTTAATCTGAGGCTTCTGCATACTATTTACTGCGTGTTGAAGGTGATCCGGGGAATGCTCATCCCGGGATTGCGTCGGTAGACGTAAATTAAGTACTTCTGATTGTACTGCGGCAGACTTAGGCTGCATGGGAACTCCCGTTAGACTTTTGTCCTGGTGTACCACTGCTTCTGCAGGGACAGCGATAAGGTGCGGCAAGCCGAGGTCTATCCTATGATGCATCAAAGTAGTACGTTGCTGCGTAATGCCAGGGGAAAACACATCCCTGTACTCCTTAACAAGTCCAAGGGTGCGCTCGCGCTCCTCGGGTAAAATCTTGGTCCCCAGGGGAACATCTTCGGGCTCAAGGTGGTCTGTCTCTTCTTCAATTATTTGGATGTCTGGCAATTTCTGTAGGCCGGGGTCTTCAGTCAAGTTGGGTGCAGGGGTCTTCACAATCATCACCGGCCAACGGGTAGGCCCCACACGCATGCGAGAAGAGCTGGGGGATCGTCCCGGGGCTGTAAACAGCTGCACTCCTGGAGGATATTGTCGAACGATTTGGAATTTCTCCATTACTATCGGTGTCACGGACCGATCGGCAAAGGTCCCAAACCCCGACTGCCACGAACCTTACATAATGGGGCTCCATCTCTCGCCCAAGGTCTCTATAACTCTAAACCCAAGCCTTTAGGTGCCTAGACTATCCTAACACCTCTCTATCTTGTCCAATCTCTGCCCGCACAGCAGCACCACCGGTGCGCTACTGCACGTGTAACGCCGTTATGCGTCACGAGGTTCACCCGATCGTTGAACCCCTGTTACATCCTCCCCCTCCTATCTTGGACGTCCCGGCCAAGTAGGTAAGGAGACTAACCTAACCACCCAAGGCTTTAGGTTTTGGAGCTTTAGAGACCGAGAGTCGCTAGTCCGGCGTCCCCAGCCCCAGCCGGACCCCTTGTCCTGTCCATTCCTTACATATCCAGTCCAGTCCGTGTATGTTCCTACATGTCCAGTCCTGTCCTTTACGCGAACCCGGGAACCGATACGACAACTAGTCCGGTCCTTTCCACTGGTCCTTTCCACATCACGATACATCAGGGTAAACACAAGTCGCGACACTCTACACATGTGTCCTGTCCAGGGTGAGCGGTTAGCACCGCACGCACCCGAGAGGGGCCAGGCGCCTCACTCTCGTCCGTTCCCATGTCCGTTCCACTCTTAAGGTCTACCCATACTGGAGTACCCCCAAGGTGCACTCTGGTTGCCACGTCCAGAGCTTCCCACAAAAGGAGCACCAAGGGGCCGACCCGACCTGCCAGGGCGTCAAGCACGCCTAGCACGCTTGCGTTGAGATGTAGCTTCCGTTCCTGTCCGTTTAGCTTCCGACCCACGCCCCGTGGTTAGACTCCAGTACTGCTGTACCGCCTCTCGAGAATGCACTAAGTTTTCCTCAGGTTCCCAGGTATTATGGATGCTCTCATAGCCGGACCACTTAATAAGATACTCGCGCACTACTTTCTTGCCCCTAAGTTTCCGCTCTCTATGTGCAAGCACTGCCTCCACCTCATATTCTAGCTCACCATCTATGATTTCAGGAGGAGGTGGGGGTTGCACGCTTCCGTCAGTTTTATACGGTTTGAGAAGGGAAACATGGAATACGTCGTGCATGCGCATATGCGTAGGTAGCAGCAACTTGTATGCTACCGGGGAAATAACCCGGGTGACCGGAAAGGGGCCAATGTACCTTGGCAACAATTTCTTAGTCCGGGAATGTTTGAACTTAATATTCTTTGACGAAAGCAGGACTTGTTGACCTACTTCAAAGCCTGGTAGGTCCCGCCTTTTATTGGCGTACGCCTTCTGTCTTTCTTGGGCTGCCTTAAGGCAAGTCCTGGCCCGTTCTAAGTCCCACCGCATACGTCTGACAAACTCAGCCGCAGCTGGAACATATTCTTGCTCGATACCACGACCAAGAACAGGTGCATCATAGATTTCTTGAAAAGGGATCACAGGGTCCTGCCCAAAAGTTAAGCGAAACGGAGTAGTATTGATAGATTGATTGTAAGTGTTATTATATGCAAACTCGGCCTCACACAAATGCTTATCCCAATCAGTCTGTCTCCCCCCCACATAGTGCCGAAGGTAATCTTCCAAGATTCTGTTGATGCGTTAAGTCTGGCCGTCGCTCTGGGGGTGGAAAGCAGTAGACAAGGCGGACCGGCACCCCGTGAGCCTAAACAACTCTTGACAGAACTTGCCCACCCAACGTGGGTCTCTATCTGAAACTATCTGTCACGGACCGATCGGCAAAGGTCCCAAACCCCGACTGCCACGAACCTTACATAATGGGGCTCCACCTCTCGCCCAAGGTCTCTATAACTCTAAACCCAAGCCTTTAGGTGCCTAGACTATCCTAACACCTCTCTATCTTGTCCAATCTCTGCCCGCACAGCAGCACCACCGGTGCGCTACTGCATGTGTAACGCCGTTATGCGTCACGAGGTTCACCCGATCGTTGAACCCCTGTTACATCCTCCCCCTCCTATCTTGGACGTCCCGGCCAAGTAGGTAAGGAGACTAACCTAACCACCCAAGGCTTTAGGTTTTGGAGCTTTAGAGACCGAGAGTCGCTAGTCCGGCGTCCCCAGCCCCAGCCGGACCCCTTGTCCTGTCCAGTCCTTACATATCCAGTCCAGTCCGTGTATGTTCCTACATGTCCAGTCCTGTCCTTTACGCGAACCCGGGAACCGATACGACAACTAGTCCGGTCCTTTCCACTGGTCCTTTCCACATCACGATACATCAGGGTAAACACAAGTCGCGACACTCTACACATGTGTCCTGTCCAGGGTGAGCGGTTAGCACCGCACGCACCCGAGAGGGGCCACGCGCCTCACTCTCGTCCGTTCCCATGTCCGTTCCACTCCTAAGGTCTACCCATACTGGAGTACCCCCAAGGTGCACTCTGGTTGCCACGTCCAGAGCTTCCCACAAAAGGAGCACCAAGGGGCCGACCCGACCTGCCAGGGCGTCAAGCACGCCTAGCACGCTTGCGTTGAGATGTAGCTTCCGTTCCTGTCCGTTTAGCTTCCGACCCACGCCCCGTGGTTAGACTCCAGTACTGCTGTACCGCCTCTCGAGAATGCACTAAGTTTTCCTCAGGTTCCCAGGTATTATGGATGCTCTCATAGCCGGACCACTTAATAAGATACTCGCGCACTACTTTCTTGCCCCTAAGTTTCCGCTCTCTATGTGCAAGCACTGCCTCCACCTCATATTCTAGCTCACCATCTATGATTTCAGGAGGAGGTGGGGGTTGCACGCTTCCGTCAGTTTTATACGGTTTGAGAAGGGAAACATGGAATACGTCGTGCATGCGCATATGCGTAGGTAGCAGCAACTTGTATGCTACCGGGGAAATAACCCGGGTGACCGGAAAGGGGCCAATGTACCTTGGCAACAATTTCTTAGTCCGGGAATGTTTGAACTTAATATTCTTTGACGAAAGCAGGACTTGTTGACCTACTTCAAAGCCTGGTAGGTCCCGCCGCCTTTTATCGGCGTACGCCTTCTGTCTTTCTTGGGCTGCCTTAAGGCAAGTCCTGGCCCGTTCTAAGTCCCACCGCATACGTCTGACAAACTCAGCCGCAGCTGGAACATATTCTTGCTCGATACCACGACCAAGAACAGGTGCATCATAGATTTCTTGAAAAGGGATCACAGGGTCCTGCCCAAAAGTTAAGCGAAACGGAGTAGTATTGATAGATTGATTGTAAGTGTTATTATATGCAAACTCGGCCTCACACAAATGCTTATCCCAATCAGTCTGTCTCCCCCCCACATAGTGCCGAAGGTAATCTTCCAAGATTCTGTTGATGCGTTCAGTCTGGCCGTCGCTCTGGGGGTGGAAAGCAGTAGACAAGGCGGACCGGCACCCCGTGAGCCTAAACAACTCTTGACAGAACTTGCCCACCCAACGTGGGTCTCTATCTGAAACTATCTCACGGGGAAAGCCATGTAAAGTGAAGACACGCGTGCGCAATAGTTGGGCAATGTCAGCGGCGTCGGCCTCCTGTGACGTCGGCGCAAAATGGGCAAATTTAGATAATCTATCAACCCCAACCCAAATTGCATTGTACCCAGATTTGGTCTTAGGTAATCCCGTGATGAGATCCATGGACATGGACTCCCATTTTCGAGAAGGGATTTCTAAGGGGTGTAACAACCCTACAGGTAAGCCTGAAAAAGGTTTTACTCTTTGGCACGAGTCGCAATGCGCTACATAGTCGGTTACATCTGCATTTACCCCTGGCCACCACCAAGATCTGGCGACCAGCTCGATTGTCCTGTCCCGCCCTTGGTGACCCACTATGGGGGGTCCATGAAGGTTTTCAAGTATTTCCCTACGGAGGTTCCTTTCCGCCCCGTCCACTGAAACGTAATGCGAGGGCACATACAAACGCGAGTTTTTATACCAGAACCCGTTCCGGTGGGCCAATTTCCGACGGTTTTGTTTACGCGAGAGCCATCCATCAACTAAATAAGCATCCTTGAGAACCCGCACCCATGCTTCCATTCCTTCCAGTTGCGAGGGTAGGGAGTGAGAGTCTGCAGCCTCCCCTGCCCCCATCATATCCGCTTCGACAAGGAGAGAGTGCTCCCCCAGATGTTCACCCGACACGTTGGCCACGGCCAGGTTAGGACATCTTGAAAGTGGGTCTGCTGGGTTGCCAACCCCAGGTGACCATTCCCACTTAATGTCAAATTGTTGCAGATATTCGGCCCACCGCGCCCTTCTGGGTGAAAGGAGAGATTGGGTTCGTAAAACGCTGTTAGCCTTATGGTCAGTGACAACAACAAATGAGGTGCCTAGGACATAGCAGCGCCACTCTTTCAAAGCATATAAGACTCCAAAAAGTTCTTTTTCAGTTGTGCTATATCGCGTCTCAGCTTAATTGAATTTTTTTACTGAAATAAGCGACCGGCTTTTGGTCTTGTAATAAAACTGCACCAACTCCTATGTCACTAGCATCGGTAACGACACGGTACGGCTTTTGTGGATTTGGCAATACCAAGGTGGGAGCATTGACTAAGGCATTTTTGAGACTATCAAAAGAATGTTGCTCGGTGTTGCCCCAAATCCATGGAGTCTTGCCAGTTAGATGGGTAAGTGGGACAGCTATCGTACTATAGTTTTTGACAAACTTGCGGAAGTAGTTGGCTAGCCCCAGAAATTGCCGTACGTGCGTCGCCGTAGTGGGAGTTGGCCAGTCCTTGATAGCTTTAACTTTAGCCGGATCCACTTTCAGCCCGTCCCGTCCAACAACATGTCCCAAGTAACACAACTCTGACGTTAGGAAGTCACATTTGGATAACTTAGCATACAGTTTCTGTTCCCGGAGCCGCTCGAGCACACGTGCCAAATGTTGGTAATGATCCTCTAAGGATTGACTGTGGATTAACAAGTCATCTAGATAAATAACGACGAAGCCTTCACGAATAAAGTCGTGAAATATTGAATTCATCAACCTTTGAAAAGTTGACGGAGCATTCGTTAGCCCAAAGGGCATAACCAAAAACTCATAGGACCCAAAAGGTGTCCTAAATGCTGTTTTGGGTACATCCGCCTCATGCAGTCGTACTTGGTGGTAACCCGACAACAGGTCAAACGAACTGAAATATCGTGAGCCTTGTAGTTTATCTAGCAAATCGTCAATTCTTGGTAATGGATATTTGTCTTTCCTTGTGAGATTATTGACCGCTCGATAGTCGATGACCATACGGAAAGAACCATCCTTTTTTCTAACAAACAGAATTGGGCTGCCATAAGGAGAGGAACTAGGCCTAATGAACCCTTGGGTTAAGAGTTCTTCGACGTGCCGCCTACATTCTTTGACTTCAGGTTCAGCAAGCCTATAGGTGGGTCGGCACGGGGGTACATGGCCTGGTTCCATTGGTATAGTGTGAGCTACCCCCCTATCTGGTGGCAACTCTGGCAGCTTATCTGGGAAAACATCTAGAAACTGCAACAGAAGTTCTCGCAGCTCCTTTGGTTTGCCAGTCATACTACCAATTGCATCCCGAGAGTTTAGGTTAAGGTCGGTGGCTTCATCTGTATCCCATGGGGGAGGTTCTTCTTTCATGGTAGCCGAGGCCACTTTCCCCAATACAATCTCCTCCCATGACTGGTCCCTTCCATTCCCCATTGTCCCCTCCTTTGTCTCCTCTCGCACGACTCCCCAAAACATTTGAGCACCCTTCCGTAAAGCCCTGTTTGCACTTATTGCTGAAATAATCTTAGTATGATTTATTAGGCTTGTCTCGGGCACAATCGCATTATTTCGGAGAGTTATGTAGTGAGGGAAGTGTGCCGGCTTCAAATGCAAGGCATTTTGCGCGTAGTCTATGAATGCGCCCCGGTCTTTCAAGAAATCATTTCCTAAAATGACATCTATACCATCCAAGAGCCTGTCACAGACTATGAATTTCCTTTGTTCAACGTAAGTTCTTGACAAATGCAACCTTAAAGAAACAGTGCCGGCAGAGGTCATTGTTTGGCCATCTGCCAATTGGACAGACACCGGAGTGTTCACCGGCCGAAGGCCTAAGGTGTTCACAAAAGACCTGCGCACAAATGTGTGGGTTGCCCCGGTATCTATCAGAGCGACTCCACTGACCCCCCCACACCTGATATTGAAGATGAAGGCAAGGTCTGGATGTGCTAGTGCCTGACAAAATGATATGCAATGTTGGGGAGGTGCATAGTAAACGACATAGGAATAGGGAATATTCCTATCTTTTTTCCCTTGCAGGAGCACACGCATGCCCTTCAAAAAGGGAAAAATGGTCGCACTTTTGGCAACTTTTGCCCCTAAGACAAAGCAAGCATGCATTTGAGGTGCCCCAAGTTGGTCTTGCCGAAAGCGTGATAATGTTTGTTCAACTTCCCCCCGTTTAACAACAACAAACTGTGGTAAGTGTGTACCATCGGGCTGAATTTCCAAAGAAGTGCTACAAGAAAATAAACAATCTAAAAGCTGTCCCGCTTGCTGTTTTAAAGAAGAATAAAAATTAGGATAAGGAGAAAATGTGGTGAGGTATTGTTCCATGTTCATGTTCTAGCCCGTCCCCGCCCTCTTCCGTAGCCCCGTCCTCGTCCCCGGCCTCGTCCGCGCCCGCGCCCAGTCCTACCAGCTGGTCCAGTCCCGCCCGTTCCCACCCCACCATATGCTTGGCCCCTATTCACCATCTCTGCAAACTGTGCAGGGATGACAGGAAGTGGAACTCCCCGAGCCCGCCGGTCCCTCACAATCTGTTGAGCAATGTGCAACTGAAAAGCAGTGAGGGGGATCTCAGGGTGTTCAGCCATTTGTTTGAAAGGGCACACCCACGCCTCTCGTGTCACCCATGCTCTGACACGAGAAACACTGCCTCTCGGGGTTGAACCCAGTGCGGCGATCTACCCGCATTGAGGGTGGTACCCCATCCCTACGGGGATACAGGGAAGGCCCACCTGCCATGGAGGCTAATGGACCTGCTTGAGGGTAGACTGGGGCCATGGCCATGGGAGCCGCAGCATACGTTGGGGCTTGTTGATAACCATAGCCATAGTTGTATCCTGTCCATGTCCCGTCCGGGGTGGCTGTGGGGTAGGCATATTCGACGGCAGTGGTGGCTGCCACACTAGGGCCCCCAAGACGTTGTCTTTTCCCCTGCGCCGTGCCTCCCACGGCAGCATCATACTTTGTTAGTGCACTGATCAATGCATCTATGTCTTGGTAAGGAGCCCCAGTGGTGGGGTCAAGGACAGCCACCTTTTTTAAGTCGTCGCGCAACCCCTTTCTAAAGCGATGAATTTTCTCCCCCCCAGACAGCTCTCCCCCCACTTCCACCTCTGAAAGCAGTGTTGTGAACCTTTCGACATAACGTTCTAGGGTATCAGAACCCTGAAAAACCCCATCCAACTTGTCCCTTGCCTTGGTGATTTTATCACTATTGTCATAGACACTGCCCAGAAGTTGTCCAAAGATTTCAAGAGTCAGGGCTGTACCTGGGTTTGTTCTAAGGTAATTGGCTTTCTTAGCCAGCCATACCTTTTTCACGGACTTCCCCAGGCACCGCACCGCGTAATCCACTCGCTTGTCAAGTGGGAGATTAGTAAGCACACAATACGAACGCACATCCTCTAAAAATTGCTCCAAATCATCCTTTCGGCCCTCAAATTTGTCAGGCATATGCGTACGAATTACGGGAGTGGGTCGTGCCTCTTGTTCCGCACGGAGTTCGTCGATCTGAGTTTGGAGCGCGTCTTCCCGCTCTCGGGACTCATCCAGCTGCGCACGTAAATCATCAAGTTCTCTCCGCGCCATTTCTGAAGTTATTGAGGCATCAGATTGTACGGAACGAGAGGGATCGTCGAGTTGGGGGCCCTGTGAGACTTCACGACGTCTCCTCGCTAAATCTAACTCCCAAGCGGCAAATTCCTCTTCTATTAAATTACATAAATAAATATACCTTTCTAGACTCGGTCGGCTCACGAAAGGGGCCTAAGCCCCTCTCGCCGATACCACTGTCACGGACCGATCGGCAAAGGTCCCAAACCCCGACTGCCACGAACCTTACATAATGGGGCTCCACCTCTCGCCCAAGGTCTCTATAACTCTAAACCCAAGCCTTTAGGTGCCTAGACTATCCTAACACCTCTCTATCTTGTCCAATCTCTGCCCGCACAGCAGCACCACCGGTGCGCTACTGCACGTGTAACGCCGTTATGCGTCACGAGGTTCACCCGATCGTTGAACCCCTGTTACAATCGGAAACCATGTGGCTTCAGGCCACCAGGGTAAAACAAGGACGGCTGACGTCGTGGTTGGGCTGCTATCATAATATGTGAGGCAGTGCTGCACAATCTCCATTGCTTTTGAAAAAGGTGGGTTGCAGTAAATGTTCTTGTGGGTCCAATCTTGCTTTAAACAGTCTTGCTGGGGTGTCCAAAAGTAAGGCAATTGAGAGTTGCGGCCTTCCTGATCGCAGCAAGCGTCAAGGTCAAATGGGCCGAATTGCTCCTCAATGTCTTTGAATATAGTCTTTTCTAGCATCCAGTCTTCGGTGTTATTTGTTGGAGGCGGCGAGAGAGATGGTCCCTCTGCAAGTGTGAGGTCGGCGGTGGTGGAATTTAAAAAGCCTACTTGCATTGCTTGCGGCTCCTCAATAAGGTCAGGGTATTCTTCCACAGATGATGAACTGGCAGTCTCTCCACTACTGACTTCTTCTTCGCTTGAATCCTCGGGCGCAGAGGTGTCAGAGGCGCTCTCGTCGAAATAAATTACTTCAGGCAGTGCCGGTACCTCCGGTCCCTCTTGGTCTCCCAGGTTCTCAACGGGAGCTCGCATAACACAATAACGATTAAAAGTCTTATCAGATGGCAGTACTGTTATAGGGACTTTCCCAATGAGGTTAGGGTCTATTTTATAAGACATTTCTGACTTTGCAAAGCTGATTTTCACTGGGAGAACGAAACTATCCCACATTGATCCCACGGTCCCAGATTGATCCCACGGCAATCCCACATTGATCCCACCAGAATCCCACATCGATCCCACATTCGGTGGGATTTTGTAGTCGCAATCCCACCAATCCCACATCGATCCCACCTCGATCCCACGTTCCCACACCAATCCCACATTGTTCCCAAAAGAATCCCAGACCAAGAAAGTACCATTGCAAGGATGAATGTCACCTCATGACAGCTGTCCAAGGGTCACAGCCATCTGGACATCATGCAAAATGCATGTCCAACCTGTTTCCCATCCCCATGTCTGCAAAGACCACTAAAAGTCAGATATATATACTCCTCCCCTAGGGTGCCAGGGGCCTCCCACAACCCCTCTCTGCCAGGGCAGCAAATTTGAGCCATCATCTCCAAAAGTTTAATCTGCAGCCACACCCAGCCACAGCCACACACACCCAGCCACACACACACACACACACACACACACACACACACACACACACACACACACACACACACACACACACACACACACACACACACGCGCGCGCGCGCGCGCGCGCAGGCACACACGCACGCACACACCCACACACACACACACACACACACACACACACACACACATACACACCACACACACACACACACACACACACACACACACACACACGCACGCACACACACACACACACACACACACAGACAGCAACACACACAGCCCCACACACACACACACACATACACACACACACACACACACACACACACACACACGCACACGTGCACGCGTACGCAGACACCGACAGACACACACACACACACACACACACACACACACACACACACACACACACACACACACACACACACACACACACACACCCACACACACACACACACACACACACACACACACACACACACACACACACACACGCACGCATACACACACACCGACAAAGAGAGAGAGAGGGGGCCAAGGGCAATTGCCCTTGGCCTATCTCCCCCTACATCCCCCTTGCAAGGGGGTTGTCAAAGACAGATTGTAAACCAGAACTTTCCCCGACAGCAACGCTTTGGTACCGATGAAGGTACCAGTATGACCCGTAGTCATACTAAAAGAACAATGAAGTAGCCGGCTACTCTGTAACCTGCCTTGCAATTAGGTAATCTAGTGGAAAACTGAATCGAAAAGCCAAGAAGCCAGGTGCACCTGAATGCCCTTGCTATTGTTGAAGGATGCCCTTGCCATGCCAGTAGCCAGAGAAACCTTGCTCCATGTTTGCACCAAAGAACTGCTTTCCCTGGATAAGGAAACCTTCTGACGCTATGAACAGGGGTATCCCTTGGTTCTGATGTACTTTGAAGTTGGTCTCCAGTCGAGATTCCCCACATTTACCCCCAAGGCTCATACCCAGCACATAAAAGAAAATAGAAGAGAGAGAGAGAGAGAGAGAGAGAGAGAGAGAGAGAGAGAGAGAGAGAGAGAGAGAGAGAGAGAGAGAGAGAGAGAGAGAGAGAGAGAGAGAGAGAGAGAGAGAGAGAGAGAGAGAGGGAGAGAGAGAGAGAGAGTGTGTGTGTTAGAATGTGTGTGTGTGCATGCCTGTGTGTGTGTGTGGTGTGTGATTCTGCGTGTGTTCGGTGTGTTAAGAAACCAAAGAAACACACGCCACACACACACACACACACACACACACACATACACACAGGGGCGGGGGGAAGGAAGGAGAGAGAGAGCGAGAGAGAGAGAGAGAGAGAGAGAGAGAGAGAGAGAGAGAGAGAGAGAGAGAGAGAGAGAGAGAGAGAGGGGGGGGGGGGAAGAGGTAAATAGGCGTGAGCGCTGGCGCCCCTGCATGGTAGAAAGCAGCAGTTCCTTGTGTAGGAAGCTATGGCCTCGGCTTTTACGCTCATTGTGCAGGCAGGTCTGGCCTCTCTGCTCTGCACCTGAGTGGCCCGGCTTGGATAATCCCCAAACTGTTGCATGATATAGGTTTTCAGAGTTAGCCCTGCAAGGTGGGCCCTCACCCAGCACAGTTTCTTTTCCAGGGCACACAAGCAAAGAGACAGGTAGTTCACTGGTATACATATAAACAGAAACAAGTCCGGAAATCTTCTTTGTTGCTTCTAGCCGGCCAGACATGAAAGCCAAAACAGACTGACGAAACCCAAAGTGACCTACCTGGACGCACCCTTTAGCAGCTCATAGAATCCAACACAACTCATATAAATCATAATCCTTGAAAACATTTCTCAAAATAACAACCGTGAAGCAGCTTATCCAAAAACAACACACAGACAACGCGCGGACACTGTGCAAACTAGAACTCAGGTAGTTACCGCTGAGCTGCTCCCAATCTCCAGCTTCAGATTCTGGAAAATGGTAGAAACAAAGGATACAGTGCACAGCTGCATATTTTCAGCCTCCCGTAGGACATCGAACGGGAGGCACATAAACAAGTCCGGGACAGGTCGGGGCAGCTGCAGCTACAATTCGCCGTTCCCGTGACACTGTCACGTTACGTGACACACGGGACGTCCAAGACGGTATTGGTTCAACATTGTTCTGTGAGTTGGACCAACACATAGACCAACATTCCGAAGATAAAATTTGTGTTTGTGGAGCATTTTTGTCTCATGTCTATCATTGAACAGCTGACGACGGAGTTGCGTGGGGCGTGCACCCAACGGCTACGTCGCCTGCATTTTGAATTTTTGTGCTCCGGAGTAACTTCTTTTTCTCCAATCTTGTTGCATTAGTTATTCCATGCTTGGATAAGTTATTAGACTGCTTTTACGAAGGCTTTCGAGGCTGTTTTGGCACGGCAAGAAACGGCTAAGCAGGGATGAGGCACGGCTTGCAGAGGTTGGGGCTCGTTTAGGCCTCTGGGCTGGCCAAATGTAAGGTAAGGACAGATAATGTGCCTTTCTACTGTGTTTACTTCAATGACCTATTCAAATTACATTGCTTCATTGAGTTGGGGTCCTAGCAGAACTATGCTGCAGCATCATTGTCCAGGTGCTGCAGGCCCTGAGGCATTTCAGCCTGTGCCTTACATGTCTATCAGTATGTGGGGGCTTAACTCATAATTCAGATCAGTTTGCACATTGTGTGCTTGTTCACCATGTGTGTTAGCTTCCTTCTTAAAGAAGGATAGCAATGGGTAGGGGGATTCTTTGTATTGTGGGTTGTCAAGTCTAATACAAGAGAAAGACTTTGGGGCAGGGGGCATACTGTATCAATGCTTGCAGTAATGCTTCCAAGTCCCGTCGGCCAGCATCACTGCTTCTTAAGCTACAACTTGAGGACAACAGGTTCATTCACCTGCTCAATGCAGGTGACACACAAGCACGCACTTGACTCCGAGTATTTGACATGCAGGCCAAATCACTGTGTACAAAGGTAGAGAAAACAGCTGCAATGGAGACACATTGTCTGTCACTACGCACTGCCGAGACGAGGAACTCGGCAAATTTGAACAGAATCTACCAGTCTGCAAACGCCTAATGGGTTTCTGACGGCAAACTTGCTGATGACAAAGTCGGTAGCAGCGACAAGAAATTGACCTTGATGATTCATAGAGGTATTTCATCTCTGTAACATCCATGGAACCCTCATATTTTCCACGTGTGCAATGTGTGTGTGTGTGTTGGGGGGGGGGGGTGTGGCGTGCGTGCACGCGATTGCATGTCTGTTTGTCACAGTTTGCTCCCCCCCTCCCCCAACCCCCTTTACCAGCTCCTCTCACCCTTATCCTCTCTCTCCCCCCCCCCTTTTCACTCTCTCCCTCTTGCCCCCTTCCACCTCCCTTCCCTCTCCCCTATCTCCCTTTCTGTTACGATATTTCCCCTTTCCCTCATTTGTGCCTCCATCCTGTCCAGGAGACTGTTGCTGGGAAGCGTAAGGAGAAACCCACCGCAACGAAGCTGCGCCGAGGTCAGAAGAAGAAGCTCCATGTGTGCAGGACCTTACCTTACTTGGCCCCCCCCCCAATCTCTCTCTCTCTCTCTCTCTCTCTCTCTCTCTCTCTCTCTCTCTCTCTCTCTCTCTCTCTCTCTCTCTCTCTCTCTCTCTCTCTCTCTCTCTCTCTCTCTCTCTCTCTCTCTCTCTCTCTCTCTCTCTGTGTGTGTGTGTGTGTGTGTGTGTGTGTCTGTGTGTGTGTGTGTGTGTGCGCGCGCGCGTACGTGCGTGTGTGTGCGCGCGCGCGCGCTCGCACGTGCGCGAGCGCGTGTGTGTTTGTCTGTCTGTCTGTGTGTGTGTGTGTGTGTGTGTGTGTGTGTGTGTGTGTGTGTGTGTGTGTGTGTGTGTGTGTGTTGCTGCAGATCTTGGAGATGATGGCTCAGACAATTTGCCATGGCAGAGGGAGGGGTTCTGGGAGGGGAGGAGTACATATCTGATGTTTAGTGGACTTTGGAAACAGTGCGCGCAGCTTCTTGATGCCTGGGAGGGGTTGGGTGAGGGGCTTGGGAGCAATATTTTGTCTCCAGCGAAGCCCTGGGTGTGGGAGCGGGATGGGCATC
Source organism: Botryococcus braunii (assembly GCA_002005505.1). Classification (NCBI taxonomy): domain Eukaryota; kingdom Viridiplantae; phylum Chlorophyta; class Trebouxiophyceae; genus Botryococcus; species Botryococcus braunii. The sequence continues at coordinate 134,049 of KV908642.1, forward strand.
AACAACTTGGCATTCTTAGGTCGACATGCATGGCTGAAGCACAATGTTAAGGACCTGATGGTGATTTTACATAGGCTGTGCACAACTTTCTTTTCAAAGTGGTCCATGCAAGTGACATGGAGTGTGGGTTTTGCAGTAACATCGAATACGCAGCAACTGCCCATGGAGCTTGGAAGATCTTCCTCTACAGGACTAGAGAGTCATTCAGGCACGGGAGCCGTTTCCAGAATTTTCATGCCGGCAGAGGATTGAAAAGTTCCTGTCTGTCAAGCAAGTACACCCACCAACTGTGGAATCTGTGGCTGCTGGTACCAGTCTCACAAAGTGACACCAGCCTTGCATTATTAGTATTGTCAAAAGCGACATCATCAGTGTAGGTGGGTGGGTCTGAGGTTTTATGGTAGCTCTCCTGGGTGCAGCCAAAACATGGGAGCCACTACATGAACATGGGAGTGCAGTTAGTATCCCATGTATACATATGTTTCGGCCCTTAAGTTTGCATTAAGGTTGTAGAGGCTGCCAGACCAGCAGATCCTGAGTCAACAAGACATATTGCATGGAGTTTAATTACTTGCTGGTAGCTTCAAAACTGGTAATGAAGTTGACATTTAAGTTTCTGCATTAATATGTGGGTATTCCTAAGTGCACGGACATACGATAAATATATACGCCTTCGTGGCTAATTCCTTTATTTAAAAGCTTATAGACGAATAAACTAGTATGCACTCTATACATAGCTATGTATACGTACAGAGTGCATACTATAGTAGCTAGCTAGCTGCTATAGCTAGTAATGAAATAGGTTAAACTTGGCACCTGCAGCTGCGCAGGTGCATGCAGGTCATCTGATTTGTAATATTAATGGTATACTCATGATGATAGACTTTTGCTGATTTCTTTACATCTCCTACTACTCTTCCACTAGTCTGAGGCTTCATATGCTCATCCTATGTCAGTCCCACATGGATCCCATACAAATCCCACGTGCTTCCTGGGATCATTGTTGGATGTCCCAGATCATTCCCATATCAATCCCACATCATTCCCGTATCAATCCCACATCGATCCCACTCAGTCTGTCCCAGATCGATCCCATAAAAGTCCCACATCGATCCCACAAATTCTATCCCACATCATTCCCAGATCGATCCCACATCGATCCCACCAAAATCCCACATCGATGTGGGATCGATGTGGGATCGGAAATTCCGGTCCCAGAATCGTACACTTTGGTCACACAATCCCACATCGATCCCAAATTCAATCCCACATTGATCCCACATCGATCCCAAAATTTCAGAGTTCAATCCCACATCGATCCCACATCTATCCCACACTGTGGGATCGTTTTGGGATCGATGTGGGACTTTTAGCAGCTGGTGGGATCAATGTGGGATCAATGTGGGATAATTTCGTTCTCCCAGTGTTTTGCGTGGGCTTGGGTAAGCCAATCGGTACCCAGCAGTACATCGTAGTTCGTCGCTCCACTAACAAAAACGTCAATTGGGAATATCAATCCATCAACACCTACTGGTAGCTTTCTAATTATGCCCCATGGGGCAGACATGTTGCCATCAGCACATGAGTACTTAAGTCTACAAGGCTCGATCTGGTTAAGCATTCCCAATTGCCTAGCTGCAGATTGCGATATCATGGTATTTGTTGCTCCTGTGTCGATAATTCCTTCCTCAAAGATAGTATTGTTAAGAATAATAGGGACTGTGGCTACAGTGGTGCTGATCGGGTTGCGTTGCAGATGCTGTTGGACTCGCGGCGCCTCGGGCGTGTCGCTGGCTGAGGGGCTCACGGAGGTGTCACTAGAGATTACTACAAGCTCTGCCTCCGCAGCTCTTGGTGGTGTTGAAGTGATTTGCTTGCTTCGCTGGAATTGTTGGCGGGACGCATGTAGCTCCTGGATGGATCTTTGAAATTCCTCCTTACTTATATGATTCAAATATGATTGTACTGTCAGCTTCATGGGTAAGCCTTTAATTTGTTGGATTGGCTCGCTGGAAGGGGCTGGCACAACTGGGGGTCTCCGGTACGCCGGCCGGGGAGGATCTGGAAGTGGTGGCAGTCCCCCTAAGTCGACTGGCGGGCGCGGCGCAGGTGCCCTCCTAGGAAAAGCAGGTACTGGGGCTGGCGTAGGCGGTGCAGCAGTTGAAGGATTATTTCTTGGTGCTGAAGGTTCATTAGGCCCTGGGGCAGCTGGCCTATTTGAAGATCTGGGGTCCACAGTGGTGTTTTGCACATTATTAGGCCGGCGGCGTAGCAGTGGCTGGTCCAATTCAGGTGGATTTTCGGCTGGTCTTTTGGTGGCGTAGACGGAGCATGGGTCAGTAAACCCATCATACATCATCCTTACTTGGGGCTGTTCTTCTTCGGCTGGGTCCTCATGAAACTGAGTAAAATTAGCGGCGGGCATGGGCCTCTGTAATTCTGCAATTTGAATTCTGAGTCTCTCCATCTCTCTGGTAAGCGTATCTATATCGGTTGCGGGTGGCAGAAGAGGTGCCTCCCTAGGTGGGTTAGCTGGTGCAATCTGTCTTGGCGGTGCTGCTGGTTGCGGCTGATTACGCCTCTCGGGGAAATCTCGCTGACGCGGCCAGTTTCTATTTTCTCTGTTATCTCTGTTGTTCTCCCTTTGATTTTGCTGCTGCGGCGCGCGTGGCGCTCGCTGATCCACATTGTCAATCGGGCGGCGAGTCCAAGGCTCACTTCTCTCGCGTGCTGGTACTTCTGTGTTTTGATTAACGTACATACCTCCTAATGGTGCATGCCCAAAGGTCTGTTCATAGTTTGCAGCCAAACGTATTATGTCGGCTAACGCTCCATTGCCGGGGTAGGTCATCTGTACTCGCTCCCTAAGATGGGGAACTAAGCCTTTCACAAATAACTGGGTCACCATCCTGGGTGGCAGAGAGTTCTGCAAGTAACCCACTAATTTCCTGTATCTGTCAGCGTAGCTGCGAACGGTCTCATTTGACAATTGTGCACATGTGTCTAACTTTAACATAAGGGTGTCTTCATCAAGGCCAAATCGTTCAAGAAAGGCCTCTTTACAGTCATCCCAGTCATGTATATCATCTTGATTTGCGCGGAACCATGTGTAAGCCTCCTCGCGCATGGCATGCTTAACAAAACGTAAAACCCGATCACCCACTACTTGGTTGATCTCAAGAAAGAGTTCAAAAGACTCTAACCACTGAAAAGGGTCCTCTGTAGGCTTTCCATAGAAAAATTCCAAACGTACTGGGGCTTGTATGTCTGCCATGATAATTGTTCAATCAAACAAGGTCTTATGCTCTAGATTGCCTAACACACTATTAGAGATTACGCTCGAGTGTTCACAATACTAATTAATGTCAGATAATGTTGATACTGCTATATACTTAAATGCTGATTCTGCTATTATAGCTGGCTGTAGGGGTGCCTGTTCAACAAACGGAGTGTAATCAGACCCCTCCTAAAGGGGCATCTCACTAACTCTGATAATGGAGTTGCAGATAAGTCTTCCTTCAAATCAGGGTACTCTGAAGCTTCTTAATAATTTTAATTCTCCAACAAACGATAAAACAAACTATAAGTATTTCGGGATTTGCAGAAGCTCGAGTCTCAATTCAGCTAGTTACGCCAACCTCGGACCTTCAACTCATAAATGCAAACAGTGCAGATGAACTCTGGAAGTACTTTTAATGTGAAACCAGACCTTCCTTCTAAAGATGAGATCGAAATATTATGTATTTCCACAGGTGTGTATCACGAAACCGCGATCTTTGATGTTGCTAAGATTTCGAAAAAGAAACAGATATGCAAACGCGATTCCAATAGTATAGTATTTACTATTTCTCAATTGTATTCAAACAGAAAACAAGTACTGAAAGCTATCAGATTGTCTCAACTAACTTCTGCAGTACAATGATGGGGTGCTTCAAACTGAACTTTCCTAATATATGGTTTCGCTGCAAACGGTCGTTGCTGATGTCTTTGCTGTCGTTCCTGCGACACACGGAATGTAATCAAGCCCCTCCTAAAGGGGTATACCCAGTTCTATAAGCGGACAAAGCTCAACTGATTCCAAATACGGTACTCACGTGGTGCTATAAACACGGCAAATCTGCGCAGAAGGCCAGATTCGGAGAGCTCAGGCGCTGACTAATTCAACGCGCTAAAACTCCCTGGACGGTGCAGCCATATCGGGTACCCGTTACCCAAGGTAGACAAATTTTTTTCTGATTGAAATCGGAGATTATGCAACTACGGTTAGTAATAGCTGGGCGGCGGCTTCTGTATCAAGGTAAACTATCAGTGCCTATGGGACAAGGTACGATCGGCGGGTTCCGGGGGTCTAAATCTGGATGTGTGCCAAGGCCCGTGGCCCACGGGAAGCCCCGGGATTTTGCAACGCCTGGAAGTTGTTGCGTTCCTGGTGAGACAGTTGCGACAATGTACGGGTTTGCGCTACAGTATGCGAACGAGGTTGGTAGACCGATGTATACAGGATTGTGGAGGTGTATAGTCCGATGGATACCCGATGTGAAGACCGTGAAGTGAAGGTCGGTCCGTCCGATTTTGGTTTTGTGGGGAAGATATTAGATACAGTTTAAATAGTTAATTCGTTGGCATTCCGCCGAAGGAGTCGTCGCGGTACGAGGTTTACAAGAAGTGTAGCCGTGCAGCTCGTGGGAACCGCACAAGAAACACTGCACTTTGCGTCGGGTGGAAGACATGGTAAGTCCAGCGGGGCTATTGCCGCCTTGTTGAGGCGAAAGGGGTTCCAATTAGTGCGGGTTCAACGTTTTGTGTGCCTTATCTTAAAGCATTTCGTCCAAGGCTCCATCGTTTTGTTCGTGACGGTTGAGAATATTATTATTGACATCTGCAAGGGCATTGGCAAAAGCAGTCAGCTGCAATGCTGTTCCCACGAGCAATGCTATGCAGTCAGGTGTAACCGTTAAATGTACCTTGGTTATTGCCGAACGTTGCAGGTGACTGCATAAGCGACATCGGCCCACGTTGTCATTACTAACTTGTAAATAAATGAGAAAGGTGCCATTATCAAGAACGTCAAATCTTCAAGCCAAAGACAACTACAAAAGGAGGGAAAAACAAAGGGAAAAAAACGGCTTACCGTGCACAATCGGGAAGGCTAGGTCCAAAGCCGTCGCCCTTGCTGCTGGTGGCACCGTGTACTTCGTGTGTATATCGAGTATGGTATTACGCTGTATACAAAAGTGGAGGAAGAAGAAAAAACAGGCTTACCTGGACGGCCATCATGGCGAAAGCCAAGGCTGCACACCCGAAGCCCAACATGTCCGTTCTCCTCTATGTATTAAAGATCAAATAGATATGCGTGTTTGCTTTATTGTTCTTCTTTGATATTAAATAGTTATGGCTTCTGAAGGACACAAGCTACAGTTTTTAAGGCAACGAAAAGCCGTTTGAGGCAACGAGAAGACAAACAGGCATCACGTGGTCGTATGAGCCTCCCAAGAGGTACCACAGAGCGCGCGGGAAAAGTCCTCAGGAGCTCTGTAGAGAACTGCCGATCGTAATTATGCGGATCGCCACTCAAGGATTCGGCCTTGAGACCTGGATTACCGGATTACGGGATTACTGGTACTTACGATTGTGCGATTTTTAGTCGGGGATTTGTAGTCGGGGTCACTGGCTTACGGCCTATCGCAGGCCGGACTATCGGACTTTGGGGTTGACGTCTGGAGTATGAGTTCAACTGATGTGATAGGTCGTGCGTTTCACTTCCAAGGGTACTAAATGGAATTATTATTACTCTGTTATTAGGTTTTGTAGCTCCCTTTTAGGATTCGGGCTGGTCCACGTTCGGTGTTGTTGCGGCTTGGATGGAGCGGACTGGAAAGCACCTTGCGGCACTGGTAAACGGAATTATGAAAGATGTTATAGTGATCAAATAATTATCGAAAGTATTACGTCGGGTCAAATTGTTGTATCTCTATGTATAACGTGCGGTTATATCTCTGATCAAAACTTAAGTTCAACCACGTAGAGTGTTATCGTTCGGAAACTATCAGGGTTTGGGTATTATTTAGTAAGACAATACTGATAATCTGACACTTAGGGGTGTTGCTTCACGAATACGACAAGTCAGGTCGAGTGGATCAAGTACGATGATGCAAGTAGGCAAATAGACAGGCACATTAACGCAGTGGTCACGGACGAGGCTAGTAGGAATTTTTGGGATTCAAACTTGTGCGGTTACAAAGACTCACGACAGAGGTTTCCCTCACCTAACTTCCTAGCACAGCGTGGTTTAGAGGACGGCTGGACGCCCTTATATAGTCGTCCCCGAACTTACGCGGAGATTCTGGAAGATTCTGGACCCTTCTAACCGAAAGGTCCAGAAGAACTTAGAACCTTCTGGAGGAATCCAGAGACGCTCTTACAATCAGCCACGCATTTCAAATGCATGACAAACTGACACGTATAAGAAATCTAGAGAGTTCTAGACTGATGGAGAAAGTTCTAGACACGAAGTTCACAATGAAGAGACGCTAAACATTACACGTCACCACTGTTCTAGAAAGTACGAGCTGATTCCTGAAACATCAAGGAACTGTTTAGCAGCTGCTTATGAACTGCACATTAA